>OY982582.1:11334131-11484989 GCA_963859945.1 Euplagia quadripunctaria | reverse complement strand
AAATCTACTAAAAATCTATAAAGTATTATTCTAGAGTCTAAGGATACTATTAAATGTTTAACCAAATGGCTAAACTAAAAAAATTACACTATTTAATATATTCCTCCTTCACTTTAAGAACTTTAGTAAAAAAATTTACTTACCATATACGACATGTCTGCCAATCGCCTCAACCATCATCTTATGTTCTGTGCTGACGTCCGCTCCGTACAAACTTGAGTGACTGTGGTTGTACAATATCTGTCTGTCGAGATTCACGGCTAGATTGTTGTTTGGAGGAGTCAGAGGTGTCTCTATAGGTGCTTTGAAGTGGTTATATTTTTGGAAGGACATCACTAATTCCTAGGAAAAAATATATTAAAGTCTTAAATATGTTAACAAATCAGAATGTTAAGTAATATTTGATAACTAAATATTATTGCAATTTTTAATTTGTTTATTATTCAAAGTTTTATAACTCTACTTTTTCTTATTTAAATTCTTAACTTTAACATATATTTTTGAAAGACAATCAATTTAGATACTTTTAAATTTTTTGATTAATTATTATAATAACACTAGCAGCGCCCCGTGGTTCCACCCGCGTAAGTCCCGATCCTGTGGGAATATCGGGATAAAAAGTAGCCTATGCGTTAATCCAGGGTCTCCAGCTATCTACATACGTACCAAGTTTCATCGCAATCGGTTTCAATGGTTTTTGTGTGAAAGAGTAACAAACATCCATCCAACCAACCATCCATCCATCTATCTATCCATCCATCCATCCATCCATCCATTAGAACTTTCACATTTATATAATATTAGTGGGATTAAAATCAACATAATAGGAACAGAAGAACCTTCATGCGATCTATTGTAACATACCTTTAGAGATATAGGCTGATTGAAATCCACCCTAATACTGCCGTGGTTGGTGTTCAAAGTCCGCCAAATACCTCGCAGCGCTGACCAGAAAGTCTCCATCTGCTTGGGCATGCCGAGCTGTTCGCGGACAAAGTTGCCGTCCACCAGTTTGTCGTAGTTGAGGGTCACGGGTACTAACAGAGCGTCATCGATTTTACCGTCCAGGTACGCATCCATTATGACTGAGAGAATTCCCGCTAGAAAAAAAAACAGGAATTTATTTATTTATAACTAACTTCTGTCCACGACTACGACAGCTAGTTAATGTAGGTTTTTTTAATTAATTCTGGTTGTCAGTCGACACAGGAAATCCGTAAGAACCATTAATTCAGTATTGAGGAATTTTCTATCTCACGGGAACGGGAACAGGAACAGTACGGGTTCTGTACCACTGACAACGTTAACGATTCTTGCTTTTTTTTAATTTTTGGCTCATGCAGAGGTACCTACCTCATGATTTATATTTGTGAATATTAGTTAATATTAACGCTTTTTCTTGAATCTTTTGTGCCATTGTAAAAGTGCAAAATAAATATATTTCTTTCTTTCAAATAAACTCACATTCCAATTTATAATCTTAAGTTACGATTTAATAATATTTGTTACTTGTTATTGAGTAACATTTATGAACATTAAATCTCCCATATAAATTTAGAGCCGTGTCCATTACGCAAAAGGTATAAAAAACTAAATGAAATAAATTTTATTATTGTCATAGATTGTTTTTTTCTTTTTTATATTTTGTTACGCTGGGAAATATAACATTTACCATAGTTCCTTTGTTCTCGTTTTTATAAATATTTGTTAATTTTGTAATAAAGTTAATATTATATCTTTATCACTACATTTAATGGAGTAGGGATAATACTCTTCCAGTGCTCAAAACAAGATTCAAATGACACTTTCATTCTTATATTCAATGGAAGTGAAGAAGTGGAATTCAGTCAGTTCACTTGATATATATAAAGAACATACCCGTTATCACATCTGCAATTTCCGTGTAGCACAAACAATTTAAAACAGAATAATATTAGAGTTAAATTTACATAAACTTTATAAAAAAAAGGTGTCCGCCAGGTGGGCCGCTTGATTGTTAATTATGTTTAGTATTAAAATAACATCAGCAAACACCAATTCTAACTTTATAGACCACTAAAAACTGGTAATCAAACATCCTGACTGATGACAAATGATAAGGTTAGTCTATAGATGGCTGGTAACACTGGCGCTCTATCCACTCATGCTTTGCTCTAAAAACTTCATAAGATAGGTGTGCTTGAATTGGTGGGAAATGAAGTCATTAACCGATATCAAAAGAAGCAAGGCTCTCTATTTAGAGAATATTATGTTTGAAAGACTCGATTTTTTATGTTTCACTGAGTTACTGTTAATATAATAATTTATAATTATTTACATTTTACTAACATATCTGTAATAACATCTATGAACTATTGATCTTTGATAACGATTGAAACGATTGTATTAAAATTTAAAAAATAGGAGACAAAACACCCTTAAGCTCAAGGAGAGTCTTTGCCTCTTTTGTGCGTCTCCTACCGCTTGTATAACGGGTGGAACTGTTTGACATGATGGCCACAAGCGCATTTACCAGCGCACCGCTCGCCCCCGGGACCGTTCATCCTCACCTTCGAACCTAAATGGTCGCGTACGGTACGGTTCTAAAGGGATTTCCTCCCGCGAACGCAACGGATAAGTTCCCTGCTGAGGTTTTCCTTAAAGACTACAGTATAGGTTACTTCAAGGAAGGAGTGTAGAGGTTTCTAAAGGGCACCACAAGATCCCTAGAATTGCAAACGTCCATAGGCTACGGTAACCGCTTACCACCAGGCGGGCCGTATGCTTGTTTGCCACCGACGCAGTATAAAAAAGCAAGATCTAAAAAATGGCTACATCTATATTATGTGCTTTTACTAATAGTCTATTGTGCTTTCAATCACATAAAATCACACAATGTGCCACCGTTAAATATGGCGGAAACACAGAATGCTGACGTCACTGGTACATATTTCTCGCTGTGAATATCAGATCAATTTACCTTTGGGTGTCTGCGGTTTGCCAGTTCTCGTGCGTCCACCTTCGATGAAGAACTCCAAGTTATTGCGAGCTGATAAACTGTTTAAGATATATGATCTGAAATTCGTAAATCATTTATTGAATTATACAAAAATAGCAACTCTTATTACTACATCACTGCGTGACACGGTACATTATTTTTGTACACCTAGATCTAAACAGGTCATCATCAAAGAAGCACTTTTTTTCAGAAAAAGCGAAAAATTAGACTATCCCTATGCACTGCAGGAATTTTCTGTATAGATTTATGCTTTTTATATGCAGCTACAAGAAAGACATTGTAGAAATCTTGTGTTTCATGTTTTGGGACTGCCATGTGACTGGGAAAATTTGATTTTTGTAGTTATTTCCCTATTGCTTTTAACAATTTATGTATATTTGTTTTATATTGAAGTTGTTGGTGAATTTAGTACAATATAATAATGGTAATATTTTTAAATCGGTTTTATTGGTCGGTAGGTATTGAGATAAGGAATTCGATGGTGTGCAAATCAAATAAAAAAAATCGAGTTAGCTCCCTTTAGATCTAGGTGTGCAATAATCAAAATGAAAAGAAAGACACTTAACTTATTATTATTCTTATCCAGGATAATATAGAAAAAATAGTTGAAACTGAACAATTTATTCACTTATACGATACATAATATTTTACAAATCGCATACAGCTGGAACTTTGTGCGCGATTTTTAGAAACTATTTAAGTTCTACTTTTGAACTCATTCTTCAATATTCTGTGGTAATATTTTTTAAGTACATAGTAATATTTTAATCACCTGAGTGCTGATTTGTATACAGGGTCGCTCTGATAGTCTGAACCCTCTACTCTTCGTCGGATGTAAAAAGCACCGCAGCCACGTAAGAACCAACTGTAAAAATCGGACTAACTATTAGTTCGTCCAAAAAATAATAACTTACACACATACTTTTATTAGCATCTGGCTATAGAGTGAAATGCCTATAATATCAAATTTGCAAAATGCTTAGATACAAAAGTCCTCCCCATTACGTGTATGTACCAGAAAACTGCCAGGCAAGACAGCAGGGGCGGATCCAGACGGCAAACTTGGGGGGGGGGCGACTCGGACAAGTTTTATTTTTTTGGCTTACCAAAAAAAGGTCCTAAAAGTAAATATACTTTAAATAAAAAATTACATATACCATTCCATTGATATATTCCAAGACGGTCCAAATTGAATAATAATATTTAAAAAAATAGTAATTAAATATTTTCTGTATGTTTGTTAGCTATCTCCAGGATATGGAATAAATATATTAAAAGTTTAGATCACAAGATTTTTGAGTTATTAAATTCTTAGGTTTAACATTTTGGATTTTAAACCTAAGAATCACCCCCCTCCCCCCCCCCCCTTGGATCCGCGCCTGCCAGACAGCGCACCAGATCTCGTTCAAATCATTTTTTTTTTCAATTAAACCAATAATAGGCATTATTGAATTGTCAGGAGTAGGAGTCAGTCAGACTAAATCAGTCGTGAAGCTACTTCCAATACATAGATCCTACGGAGAAGAAGAAGGCAAGAAACTCCAAGGTCACTATTTTTTACCATGTTTTTTAGTCTCTGGTTACATTGCTTATAGGTTCAAATGGAATGTGAGGACAATTTAACGTATTGTTCTTAAATATAAACAATCGCGCAAATTACTACTATTTTTAAGTAATAGCAGTAAAATCCTTCTGTTAAAACGGTTAACGGTTATCACAACTGTGTTACATATATTATGTATGTAGGCAGACGTATTCATTCCATAAACCGGAACATAAATATTTAGGCATTTCTGAGTAAAAAAAATGATGAGTCTCTTACATTTATGAGTTTTCATTTCAATTGAGGCCGAACATATGATACGGTGGAAACATATGTCAGTGTCTGTTAATAAAACCAGATAGAATTTGTCTGATCACCAATGCTTACGGTAAATACAGAAATTCAATTTTAGGCAACTCTAGTCAGTAGTTTAACTTTTAGTTGCATACTGGAGATATGGTTGCCGGGAGAAGAGTACCAAGAATAATATAAACATATTTAAAAACTTTTCAACTTAATTATCATTATCCCAACCATAAGAAGTCCAATGCTGAACATGGGTTTTAAACAAAGAGCAAGCATCTAAAAGTCTTTAAAGCGAGTTTGATTAAACAAAATGAAAGTTTTTGACAAAAATTATATTATGATGTACTAACCCAAAGAAAGGTATCCTCATATTATCACCGGCAGCAACAAGCGGCGGCCTCAGTCCCGTCAGGTAAAGTGTGAACGACACCAATATGTAGTCGAAGTGGGATCGGTGAAGTGGTACGAATACCAGCGGTAGTCCCGCGGCGTTGGCGCGACGCAGACGGTCTACGCTGGCGGCCCGCGTAGCACAACCACCGCCTGCTACGCGACGGATGGCCTTGTGACACACCCATGATACAAATCTAGAAAAATTATTATGCACCAATTACTACCTAAACTGTTGCTAGTTAAGTATATATTAAGTTAGGAGACTTCCTTAATCAAATGCTTATGTAAAATTTATTTCCACCCTATACTAATATCTCTTTTTTTCATCCAGTAGTATCTCGTGTGCAGCAACTTTCAAGCAGAATTCTTTTAAAGTGTCCAGTTAGCTTAATTCATCTGAACTGAATTGCTTCCAATATCATTAAGAAACAAAGTGCACTACTAAATTCCAGTCCAAGTCGCGTTCACGAGTAGAACCGTAAATCTTTATTTGAATCAAGAAAGTGTTTCTATTAAATTTCGTGAAAGCTTATTATATATATTCCTAATACTGGCAACACCACAGTTGTAACTAGCTAGTTGTCGACCTTTTTCCTCTCTATCTAACGGTGCTGCTCCTCATCAGCAGAAAACCACTATACTTTTAGTTGTCCGCGGGGTAGAGGGAAAGTACTTTTCCAGTAAAGAGCTTCAAACTTCAAGCGAAAATATTGTCTGTATTTTCTTGTATATGAAACTTATGTTTGATATTCTATAGAGCAACGAATTTGCAATCACTGAAACAGCTGTTTTCTGGTAGTGACGATGACGCTACTAAGGCTGTTTCAGTTTGTAAATTTTGTTAAGAATCTGCATAGGTTTGAAACCAATGATGAAATAGTCAACAATTCAACCAAATTTAATGTAGTTAAACATAGACCCAGAGTCCAATCAGTCTTTCTGTGTAATAAATTACAGTACAAACAAATTTAAAAACAATTGAAGTCATATTTATTGAGGAAAGTATCAAAATAGTAGAAATGAATTTATAAATGACAAACAGCGGACATAAGAATGAATAATCTGTATTTAAGTTTATGATTGATGACCTAATTTATTATTTTTTTTATGTATTTTATCGTTTAATGTAATAATTTAATTCATTGTAATGCAATGTTTAAAAATTCCATTCGTGTACCAATTTTCAACACAATGTATATTGTTAAGAAATAAATTATTTATGACTTATTTGTTCATTTATTAAATGACACTCGAGATAAACGTACGGTATCAACAGGCAAACGAAGCTGAGGATTCTTATTTTAAATATTAATAAGTTAGCCTTAACGATTACGTGACGTGCGTAATTCAAATACTTGTAAAACGTTTTGTCAAAAAAGATATTATTATTAATATTGTCATTAACTAAATGTAACAACAATAAAGTAACTCACTTGAGCACATTATTTGACATGGCCGAACTGATGTCCTGAATGATCTTGAGCGCCCGCGCCTCTAATTTTCGTCTGACAGTCGTGTAGTCTACCCCCTTTCCACCACTCTCGCTAGGCTTCCTCAATTCTTCCTGAGTGGCTTCTTCTATCGATTGTTGGACACTATCGTCTTTTACCACCTGCGAAATATGAAAACAGAAGATGGAGACTAAGGTACATTTTTGTCTATTGCAGGTACTTATTCGAATGCATTGTTTTCTTCTGACTAATTGCACTAATAAATATTTTTACCTGCAAACTTCAGTAACTGTTAAATTTAACTATTTGTTTATCAATTCTTTACAGTTTTCTACATTCGAGCTTCAAGGTTGGCAAGGCTTTCTACTTTGGATGCTAACTCTGCGATATAACATTGAGCTTACATAAAAATATAAATAATGTTACTGATTTCACTAATAATGTTTCCACCTGAGTAGATGATCGTAAAAGTTTGTGATAGTGACCTTTTTTCTGACATCCTAATCTTCATACTTGCCGGTATGTTCACAAGGAAGACGTTTATTCAGTAAGTACTCACACTAGGTACAACATCCTTATAGTCGTACAAGTTTAGATTACAGCACTGGGCCAAATCGCACAAGTATCTGGAGACTACGCCACCATTTGCAAAGTTTTGTCGTCCGATATCCAGAATGTTGATCACCGAGCCTGTGTCTGTGGATTTTGGATCCTGCCATGATTCCTGTTGACAAAAGAAAATTAGAAATTAAATCGGTTAGTAATGTAACAATAGGCGATGTATTAGCGAACATTATAACAATTTTTCTACACACGATTATTCCAAAGATTATTAAGTACAATATAAGTATATGTATAGCACTAGAAATAAAAAGTCCCTGAACATACAAAAACGTCTTTCTTTGGATACTTATCACAATGCAAAAGTGAGTTCATCATAAAAATGCGAGATTAAGGATTTACAGTCAATAATTTGATTTTGCGCTACGCAATGTAAAGCACCACGCGTACTGTGCGGTACGGTAAATGACCTTAAGCGCTGATTGCATAAATGTTATTTAATTGATTACGTTGCAGTTGTTGGCCGTATGGGGTATTTACTGTTTTTTTTTTCGGTAAAATGTTCTGTTTACTCATAGTGATATCACTTTTAAGCAAAAAAAATGAAGGAAAAAAAATATGAATTTTCTGGCAGAAATTTCCAATGATTTTCCACTCAGAATGATGAATACACTATTTCAGGATTCGGTACGGTGTCACTTACACCCTGTATATATATTATACATACATATATATAATATATAAGTATCATGAATATGACATGGTTTACTTTAAATTATTTGTATGCCATCCCTTTCTACACACACCTGCGATGTGTTTCTATGAGAACAACGAGCATACAAAGCTGTGTGAATTATAAACCGAGTGTGAGTAAGTATTTGTGTGATTCACATAGTTGTTTTGAGTTGGGTGTACTTTATGTCCGTTCATTGTATGCTTCTATTTACCATCAGACAGTCCTCTATGCAGAAGATGTCTCAACGTGAAGGAAACGGCCGTCTACGTTATCCTGGAGTGCGAGGGAGTGGCCACACAACAAGCAGTTGCTCCTAGAAGCCTGTTAAGGCCCAGGAGGCTTCTGTGCTTCTGGAAGAAGCTGGCCCAACTAGTCAGCCTTATCTGAACGCATAATAGACCGCCTATGAGTCTAAATGCGGAAACAGAACCCTATACCTATACCAATGTCCGCGACACTAGATAATACCCTAGTGTGCGAGTTATTCACATTTATTATACATATATAAAATAATGAATGCACAGACCGACAGAAACGGAACGCTGAATATTTTTTTCTATTTAGACAGACAGAAATGGTGTTCGTAGCCAGTGGTTGGAACAACACGTGTAATTAAGTCGATGAAAATCATGTAACGGTGCAATGTACCGGATCATAAGATACCGCATTGGTAAATGTGTTGACGATAGAGATAATTGTGTAGGTGTATGCGCACGAAATGTGTGACGCTATTTGCCGATCACGAACAAGCGCAAAGTTTTCTCTTTGTTTTTTGGTATTGTAAGCCCGCCAGTTGATTGTTGCGTTGAGGTTATACATGTTGAGACTACACTATCGGAGCTTCACATGTCCCAAACATTCAGCTTCCACAGAGTGGGTAGATTGGAGGGTATAATATGGAATGTGCATAAGACCACACACACTTACTTTTGATTGATTTCCAAAACCGATAATAAAAAAAAACAAATTCAATTTAAACAAGTTCATATTCATCATCATATTATTATGCTGCCTAATGACCTCCAATGACTAATACTTTCTCTGTGGGTAATTTTCAAAGGGATACCCTCCCTAGTAGGTAGTAAGGATTGTCTCCCGTGGTAGAACACCGTAATTGTGATCAAGCACCAGCACTGTGGGTTTTTATATACCACCATAGGAGCCGGCCACGGCTCACAGCCGTGTTATAGGCGGTATCTATTGCCGCTTCAAGGGCCTAGTGGGTAGGTAGTAGAAGGGCATGAGGTAGATAATTATAGTTTACACGCTGTATAATCAGTCACAAGATTGTTTCTGAGGCAACCATTGGAATAAACACGGGCAACATAAGATGAACACTCAAAAGACAATGACTACCTATAACTATGAAGTAAAAACAATCTGGGTCATAATGTCACAGAGAAATGCATTTTACCATACAGATAGAAGTGAATATACTTAAACGATAGAAAATGTCATGACCAGTAGTAATCCAATGTTTATTAGAATTAACTTTTTTGCTAATGGCAACATGATAGAAGAATAAATGTCGAAAGTAATAAGACGATGATGCCGTTAGATAATATCACTCAAAACCAGTGTTACTTTAGCCAGGTTACGATAACTTATATTTAAATATTGTGGCCGTGAATACTGACGAGAAAATTCCAAAGTATATTGATGTTATGTATTCCAATACTTATTATTTTGAATACAGAAAGTTTAATTCTGTGCAGAGATTCGCGGGTTGACTTCAGTTCCGCTGCCAACAATGCTGAGAATGCATTAACAATCTGCATTCGTGTGAATAAAATATTATTTTCAAAGATAAAACAGGACATTAAAAGAGTACGTGAATTAGCATAAAATGAAAACATTAAATACTGATACGATTGCTTAAAATAACTGAAACTCCTCTTTAGAGGTAGTCATAAGGTTCTCTTAACGTGGAATTTGTGGAGCCTGTAAACACGGCCAGGGCAACCTGGTCGAAACGTCAGGCAAATCATAGGTATGTAATACCTTTTAAATACGCGATTGCGTAAATTCCCATTAACATAGTTATATTATCATGAAACGCAAAAGTTTAAAAGTTAGACATTAGTAATCAACAACAGAACGAATATCTATATATTAATACGTGAAGCGAAAACTTTGGATCCCTTTTTACGAAAATTGGGCGGACGGAGGAGTATAAAATTTCGCACACTTATAGTTTATACAGAGAAGAAGTGACGAATGCTAAAATATTTGCTACAAAGTTAAAAAAAAATGCAAAAACGGGTACATACAGCTATGAGTGTCCAGTATATATTTTGACCTGTCATGGTACAAAAGTCTATTCAATGACAGGTCAAGTAATATTGGCCAATGAAATAAACCATGGTCGAAATTCGACCACCACGGGATCTCTAGTTTTCATAATTAGTTACTCTTGAGTACCCCTGCCATCCGTCCGGGTTTCCGGATTTGTCCTAGTTTAGAGGGCGTCCGGGGAGCCTCCGGGCGGGGTTTTCAAAAAGTATCCGGGTATAACCCAGACGCTCTGTGCCAGGGAACAATTATAATTGTCATGAATCAATTATAATGAATCCTTTTTTTTTTAAGGTGTCCGGGAAAGAATCTCGATTTCACCTATGTGTCCGGAATTTTTAAGTTTTTGTCCGGCGTCGGCAATTTAAGTGATGGCAGGCCTACTCTTGAGGTAAGCGGTTACCAGTGCCTATGCCTATGTGCGATTGTGCGATACTCGCACAAATAGTGATGTCATTTTTACACTAAACTTAAAATTGAAGTTTTGACGACTCTAACTTTATTCGCCAGAAGAAACAATATGTACCAATCAGACTGTTGTTCTGCATTCCACGGACATAATATCATGTTATGTTAAAGGAGTTTATTACCAACATAAAACTATATTAACAGAATACCTATAAATTTCAGAAGTCATCGACCTGTCTAATCACTTGGTAATGTAAGAATGAGTACCATGTAATTGATTACAACCAGCGAAACGATTCCTGTTTCTTACACGTGACTCAAAACTTGGGTACAATGTACTATAAAAAAACAATAATGTTCGCAATAGAACAAAACTATACATTACACTTTGAATATTACTTTTCCATGCATCTAGCCTAATGTATGTTTTTTTTCATCCTTTTGTCATATTTATTGCACTAATAATTATAACTGAGAAAGAGACGAGACTAATTTTCTTATAATGACAAAATATGTATTTTATTTGTGTCGAAGCTATAAAAAGAAACAAGTAGAAGTTAAAAAAACGTAGGGATTACGTCATTCGCAATGTCAAGGCCACGTGTAGAGACCGACAACCGAAATACCTATGTACTATGTTGACATGTTTAAAACAAATAACGGTATCGCGCAAATACATGCGCAAAATTCTCCGAGGTTACAAGGTAGACGCTCAGTGGATAATTTTTTGTTTTATATTTATATTTATACCAATTTTATGCTTCTTGAGCATGCTGAACGCTGGGGTAATAATGATAATTATAATAATAATTAGGTATGAGCCACATTCGGCTGTTGGTCGCCATTCGTGAGAAAACTATACCTTAATGATCTTCACTATTCTTCACTGCTACAGTGATCGCTCTGTTAACTGCGTTTGCTTAATAAGGACGCACCCTAATTCTACCTTGTAATATAGGCAATAGGCATACACGTGTCTTAACTTTTTAAGGCCAAATAACAAATAATGTATAATAAATGTGAGAAAGTATTTTCAAAAAACAACAATTGTATGTATTATTCTCAGAGAGATCTGGAATATTTCGCTTTATGACCTTCAGAGGGATAAATTTAATTTCATAATAATATATACTCGAACACGTTTGACGTTCGCGCAACATAGTTGTTTATCGTTTAAAAATAAACTAGGCGACAAGTTAAGCAGGCACGTGTTCAGAGGCTCACGAAAATGCGAAAATGAAGACATTTATATGTACAATTTTACGAGAGAGGATTTAATTTACATGTTTACGGGAACGGGAATTAACGCGATCATACACGTAAATAATATTATATCATGGAACGCGAAAGTTTAAAAGTTAGGATTTAATTTCTTTTCATAGTTGTTTTATGTTTTAGACCTCTACTAGAATAATTTTATTAAGAACGTGATTAGCAAGGTACAAGAAATAATGAGAATGCTAAAAGGACTTAGGTAATCATTATGTAGACTAAAATATACTAACTTAAAAAAGCTAAACGCTTTTTTGACAGAATTTGAAATTTCACTGCGTACAGGTACAGAACCAAAACCCAAAAATCACTTAAGTAACTATCAGTATAATACTGTTTAAAAATTCTTTAACGCTCACACTCAGTTTCTCTGAAAACGACACGAAAACAAAGTCTTTTCGTTTTGAAAGTATAATGGACTGAACCTTTTTATACGTGATTCAGTAATTTTCTTCAATAAAATTTTTCATTTCTCACACGTTTTCTTCCGTAACAGTACTCTGTCCACAACTTTCTTCATCGGCCCAAGTTTGCCGACCTCGTTAAATTCGCTGAAAATTTGCCTTCGTCTACAAATGCAATTTGAAGTATATCAAACGATTATTCCGGTTTTAGGCCACATTTGAAATAGTAAAACATCATCGCGCGAAAATAATAAAAAGGACAATAAACAAGTAGTTATTGCAGTTAAAGGTAAAGGGGAGTATGGGAATCGATATTACTTGCAAAAACATAAGGCATAGATGGGCAAAACATAAAATATAGATGGGAAAAACATAAGGTATAGATGGGAAATACATAAGGTATAGATGGGAAAAACATAAGGTATAGATGGGAAATACATAAGGTATAGATGGGAAAAACATAAGGTACTTATAGGATGGGAAAAACATAAGGTAGGTATAGATGGGAAAAACATAAGGTATAGATGGGAAAAACATAAGGTATAGATGGGAAAAAACATAAGGTATAGATGGGAAAAACATAAGATATAGATGGGAAAAGCATAAGGTATAGGGTGGGAAAAACATAAGGTAGGTATAGATGGGAAAAACATAAGGTATAGATGGGAAAAACATAAGGTATAGACGGGAAAAAACATAAGGTATAGATGGGAAAAACATAAGGTATAGATGGGAAAAAACATAAGGTATAGATGGGAAAAAACATAAGGTATAGATGGGAAAAACATAAGGTATAGATGGGAAAAACATAAGGTATAGATGGGAAAATATTATTATAGCAATCGAATTATATTAATAGTAAAATCGGAAATGAAGTGCTGGCAACATTTAGCCAAAGTTGCTCTAAAATAGTAGGTAGATTTTAACATTTTTAATAAAAATACTTTTAATAACGAAAATACAATTCATAACAAAAGACTATAAAATTAATGATAATGGTCACTTAGTTCAAAAGTCGTGTCCACAGCGGACCCAAAATGGGCAATTCCCTTTAATAGCCTTCTAGCTAATGAGCAATTTAATTTATTAATTTACTGGCAAAAAAGGAATTTATCTACTTTAACAGATAAGGATTAATCGAGAGATCGAGGATGACAGTAGAACATTGAGGGTCTTCATCAAATATCGATAAAGAATCGATTGTTACCACTATCGCAGGGGAGAGGTCATCGTACTCACACTAGAGGCGCGCGCGCCGGTTGGCCGCGCGGTGTCACGCCACCCGCTTTGTGTTTAAATTTGGAATATAAAGCGACCACTTTAAACAGCCATCCGATCAACAATGAATGAATGAACATTTGCACATGTGGGATACATTTGTCGATATCTTCTTTGTTAGGGCGCTTGTTAAGTGACAGAATACAACGTTATCTATTTACTTTCTCGCGTATGCGCAAGCTTTGTCTATGAGTCAGCTCGCTTAGTGAATATGTAACTGCCACGACGTATTGTGAGTTCAAATCCGACAAAGGACAATTTATTTTTGTCGTTCACAAATAGTTGCTTCAGAATCCGGGTGTACTTTCGAGTCCGATAACTACGTATTTTTGTTATATTCAGTTAAAGTGCAAGACTTGTTTTAAATAATCAAGAACATCATTGATATACCATGAAGATTACCAAAAAAAAAAATAGAATGAAATCTAAAGTTGACCGTCTTGGTTGAAGATCTTCACGAAAACATCACTTCTCGTGGAACACATAAATTGAATAGTAAAAAACGTAAGAATATGGACTTACCTAAGAAGTCGAACTCTAGTTTACTAAACGTCACACGTTTTATTCCACGTGCTAGGTATATAATCTTACTAAGTTTCGCAATAAAGTGTGATCTCACCGAGATATTTTTTTTTAATTGGTTCGTAAGAATTTTCATACAGCTGATTATAAAATCATTAATCCTCTCTCTTAGAAACACATAATTAATGACAATTCGTAAATACACCTACGTGTTGACTCAAAATAAACCAAGAAATAAATATTACCTAGTTTTAGTTTTGGGTGTGGGTTCTGTTGTGTGTGTTGGTGTGTTCAGTACCTGTGTTGGTACTCTCCTGAAATTTTTAATTATAATGTGTAAAATGAACAGAGTTATCAAGATCTGCATATATATTGCAGCTAGAATTACAAACAACTACAATTACAAATAAAACTGTATATCCTGTACATCCGTCCTGTATGTACCAATTGAAAAATTAACACTGTTGATAAAGTTAAGCTTACGATAAAGTCACGAATCTAATTTGCGTCTGAAGATAAATGGGAAAATACATTAAGTACACAAGCATAAATTAGTATGACCATCTAAACACCACAATTGTCCAAGGCTATACAAAACAGATCAAAAGAGGAAACGTTAGAAGGAAAACGTCAGTAGTTCAGTATGTCCGTGGCGATCGCTTTCCTGGCATATTGACGAGCGTTGACCGTGACCTACCCTTGGTGGTCTATTAAAGCAACGTGACTAAGTAGGTACACGATAGCAGAGAAAAGATTAAAGATGTTTAACACCGATATCGCAAATGGTACAAGGCTCACGTTTATAAAGATTCCATCCTTTAAAAAATGATATAAGAAAATTTATTGTTTTTAATTAACGAAGATATATATACATAAAAAAGGTATAGACAAATTTAACATCGACATTTGGGTTGTGTATGTCAAGCGACGAAATTGCGATGTATGACAAAGTACCGATTTTGGTAGGGTTTCTAGAAGAGGATAAGATAAATTAAACAATACCAAAATGATTAAAAAGTAACAAGGCACAACGCAGCATTTTACTTGTAATGTAGTACTGAACAGCAAGTTAGACGCCAAGGCCTCTCGCCTTTTGCCTCGCTGTGACTCAAAGATTTTAAATTACTTAAGCTCTTTTGATGACTTTAAATGTAATTAGTTACTACAGACAACAACTGAAGAATTTGATAATAATGAAATAACATATATTATGTAGTTGAATATTTAAAATAATTATAAGTGTGTTAAAATTGTCTGTCTGCCTGTCTGGTAACTTTTTGACTGAACAGATTTCAATATGGCAAGGAGATGATAGAAAAATATAAAAGGCTGGGTAGGAGATAGGGAAGAGAATTCATAGTCAGCTAGCCAACAGACCAACGAGGCAATGGCAGAAGAGCCAGTGCCCAAAAAACTGACTGGGAAACATGCAATGATTCGATTTTGGTTGGTAACTGATATTCAAACGTATTTGTTTGTAAATGAAGATCCATATATTTAGTAAATCCAATGACCATGAAATGCCCTTGATAGCCCACTTAGATAATGCAGTAGTGTTAACATTCCGATAAACTTTGAACATCTATGTACATGCATTTATTGATAGCGGAGATAAAAAGTTCACGGCAATAACACGAAGAGAGGATAGGTGTTTTAATTAAGAAATTATAAGAAAAACGTGATCACTCGAAAGTAATATCGTATTGGCTAGTATACTACTAGGTAGCCAAAATAACTTCGTTGTTCCTTACTTTAATGTACAGGAAACTTGAAATTCAAATTGCACCATGTCTTAGACCTCCTATGAATTTGGATTACATACATATAAGAATTTTGGGCATGTCAGAATCAAAGTCGCCGGAAATTACAGCCGAAGACCGAGCCTGCGGAACTTCATCCTTATGAAGCCTTTCATGGGGTTTTATTTATGTCCTGATTCTTAGGGTTTTGTTGTGAGGAATGAATTATTTATTTATGGCGTAGTAGCTTCAAAAATTTCATTTTGAGTAAAAAAAGATTTTACCAGGTTCGTGCAAACGAGTGACAGTACAATTAGGGATCTTTTGGTGAGTTTACTATTGGTCGTAAAGCTCGGTATGCGTTAATAATGTCATTGTGTTTAGACATTAAACACCGTTAAATATGAATTTGAATGAAATTTCCATGAACCTTAAGATGTTACGTCACATGGTCATGGGGTTTTAAATTCTGGTCAAGGACGTCGTGATCACCATCTTAAATATAGTTACTTTTCTAACTTTTAAACTTTCGCATTCCATCATACATACAAAATAGGTATTACAGTAAGCAATTCAGAGGTATCTCTGAATTGCCTAACGTTTCGACCAAGGACCAGGCAGTGGTGCACGCCCTCCGTCGTTTAGACGACTATGTAACGTATTAATTTCGTGATCGCGTTAATTCCCGCATAAATACATAATTATAGTTACTTTTATGGCTGTTCATTGTTGCCTATTTTAAGATACATTATAGAGGGCCGTAACAATAAAGCTACAAGTACAAGGCGGGATCGACTAATTGTGCCAAAATTCAGTGGACTGACCGAGCCGCACGTTAGTTCGATGCTCACTCACGCGCTGTCTCGTCATCCTTTCGTATCTAGACTATCGATTTATTAGTACCTAGCATAGGTTTACTTGTTCACAAAAATAGTGTAATAGGCACATAACTTACGGGTAATTAAATATTCAGATTAATTTATTCTTTAAAAAATACAACCCTAACACCGCGGCGTCGTCAGAATATATAAGTTACGAAATTGAAAGAGAGGCAACTTCTAGGTGAATATAACAGTAGGTAATATGCGCTGTGCGACCTGAATTGTGACTTTATTGTGTCGGAGCAAGAGTCCCTATTTATTTAAATGATTTGGCGGAGTGGGACTTCTGTACTAGTACTATTATGTATTCTGTGCTACTGTTAAAAAAACATACATTTAACAGTCCTTATGCAAGGCAGTGTTATTTAAAACCTGAAACATTTGATTCGTTACTATTTTCAAGTTTGTTATTATTTTAAAATAAACGACGATAGAAAAGTCACATGCAGTTTTTTCATACAAGTTTCTTTAGAACCTATTATTTTGAAGTTTATTAAAGAGATACTGATATGACTGGACAGGCCACTACTGTATTGGCATTCTATTTACATCAATGTTTTAAATTATTGGTAATTTACACCCAGTTTCAGTTTTTCATTTGTCCTAGTTTAGAGGGTGTCCGGGGAGCGTCTGGGCGGGGTTTTCAAAAAGTGTCCGGGTAAAACCCAGACACTCTGTGCCAGGGGACATTTACAATTGTTAGATGAATCGTTAACAAGCTAAAAAGTTAAATGGAATAGGCGTTTTTTTTTTAAGGTGTTCGGGAAAGAATCTCGATTTCATCCATTTGTCCGGATTTCTTAAAGTTTTTGTCCGGCGTCGGCAATTTAAGTGATGGCAGACCTACTTCAGTAGAACTTTGAACGATCTAGTTACAATGTTGAACAATGCCTATCGTAGTAGTCTGTTGAAGATAATTACAATCAATCGAACATTCAATTTCGACGAGTTTAGTAAGTACCTACTGAAGGTAGGAATAGAATAAAGAACTAATAACTCACAAAGTTGACGGAAGGACGGACGGAAGAAACAATAGATTTGAGAACAAAAGAAATAACATCAAAATAAACAGACGGAATTATATTAAAGGACGTCGTAAAAAATAAACAGACTTTATGATAAAAGTTCTACTAAAATACGATAACGATTTGTATAATTTCTTTGTTCAATATGATAAAGTACTACGTAGTTTAACAAGTATAACAACAATTATCTGTTTCCTAGCACGTCGGCAGGTTAATGTACAGAATAACCCAAGTAGGCGTTGTGTAACGGTTATCGAATTATTCATTGATGAGACTAGCTGTAAAGTTAGCTATACACGTTTGGCCAATATTGCAAACAGACCACAACTTTTGCAATTCAGAAATCCTCAGTATAAGATATACGCTTGCTTAGGATGGTATTATTGCAATGAATCAAATGTGCGACTGTTAAAGGAAATGAAATTGTGACGGAAAACAGCGTGTCGAAACATGCATAAATGCTGTTTACGCGATGCAGCCAATTGTCAGGAACGCCGGCCGGCAGTTACAGTATATGTATAAAAGAAAATTGATATTGTACATTAAAAACATCAGGTTAGCACTTCAAAAACAAGCTAATAATGTGTACTATACAATTTAACGTGTACTTAAATAGTTAAAAAGTGAATATGAAAATATTTATTCTGGACACGAACTGATGGCCTCAAGTACGTAGCGTTCTTGAGGTCATTGGCGGAATTCGAGAGTTGTGGTTTTGAAAATATAACCTATAAATACAACTTGTAACTGAGTGTTAGATAATAAATAAGATATTGTCTAAAAAGACTCTCCGAGTCCTAACAGCCCCGGTCTCGGAAGTTATAGCTATTGCATCCCTCAATTAATACTTGTATGGAGACCATATGAATATTTCTGATAAGCACGAACGAGGACGGATAGTGCTCATTTAATTTAATTAAGTATTTAGTGACTATTTTTAAAAATTTTAAATAGGCATGAACATGAAGTCTACTTACTTGTGCTTAAATTTATAACGAACGCTACGATGGTTTGGACCTGTTGAAAGGATGGCTGGAGATTGAATGTCTATTAGGCTATAGGAATTTTTAAGGCTCCTGTGAGTGGGCGAGTCGGTGCGGGTGTGCCCCGAAAGACGTATACTGTCCAGATCGGCAGTATACTGAAGAAGGGCCAAGTTATAAGTACTCGTAACCGGCGAGCGTGTATAAAAGGTCTGATGAATGCGGAAGAGCCGCAAGCTGTATATCAAGTCGTGGTAAGTGCTGCTCTATCGGCTCTGCCTACCCTGGACGGAATGAGGCGTGAGAATATTTTAATTTCTAAATTATGTGTGCTAAATTAGTGACAAACATCTTGGTCAAATAGAGTAAATCACATTCTGTAAATTCCTATTTTTAAAATACATTGCTTCTGTCTGGTAAACTACAAAAGATGTTCGGCATGATTAAAATTTTATCCGAAGGGGGTTTTCGTTTTGTGCTTTTCTCTAGCGCATTTAGTCGGTTTTCTAACTATATTCATTGCAAGCTATACATAAGTAAGACTTAATAAAGACTCACAATAATATATTTTAATTTTAGCATTGATTATATACTTGTCTAGATCACATATTCTGCCGTACAGAAAGGCGCTAATAAAGACGACTATATTTCGTCCACTTGCGTGTGACAGACGTCATTGTCATTTGAATATCTAAGCGAAAAACAATTAATCACGCCCGTTTGTACTATTAAATTGTGTCGAAACTATGCTAGAAAACCATATAAAAACACTTAGATTACCTTTCATCGGTAAGCTTTGTTTTAATTTACAATATTTTCTGAGAAAATACGATACTTTATTTCAAGATTTGTAGCTTTGACAAATTAGCCGGTGTTGTCAGTTTATTACGTAATTTTAAAAAACTATGGGTAATCATAAACCATGAGGCTATTCCTGTTTTATATTATTAAAAAGTCTATCGCTGAAGAAAATGATACCTAATGATATTGGAGATTTTGACTCAAAGTATTTGAATTTTTCATGTTAGATGATACGTCTGTATCATTTAACATCAAAAGTTTAAATATTTTAAAGAATTATAATAATAATCTTATAATTATTATTATTTTATTGAAAAATACATCTTATCAATTGAAACTAATCACTTATTTTCACTAATTCACATTGGTACCTTTGTAATTTGAATTAGGCCGATCATTTTTCGTTTTTAACAGATTCAATCATTTACACCTCTATTTAAAAAACAGATTATATTTTTCATTGTTTTTTTTGTTGATTAATATGTTTTGTAATAAATTCATTTTCTTTTAAATCATTATTTTATTTACCCTTCATCTCCTTATGACGTAATACAAGAAGGTAAGTAAATAATTTAGAGCAGGTATCCCTAAACACGCACACAGTGACAATTCGTTGACAATAACTACACGCTCGTACTCACACATGATTCGTAATTGGACCCCGTTTTATGCGCATCATTTGTTAGAGTTACTCTATTTAGACATGTAATGTATAATCAAAGAATTTTAGGTTAATAAGCCATTAGAACTGGCAGAAAAAAAATAAAACAATGTAATTTAACATCTAAAGATTCCTCAACTTTGATATAAGAAATGCGTTCTTCTAATAATTAGAATACACCTAAATCCGAACTTGACATCGTAAACGAACATGATATCATACATCGAAAGATTTTGGATTAGACGTTCTTCTAATAAAATAGTTGTATATGGAGATATTTCTAGCGAACTGTTATATGACACGCAATAATCCAGCGACCGTGAACAAAGGTCACATGCAAAAATACGTATGATATAATGTATCATTATTAGACTCAGTTCGTATATTTTTTTAATGAATTTAATTCCAGAAAAATCTTTAATGACAATGTTAGAACGGAACTTCACCATTACACTCATATCTTACATAATCATCCTTGCCATGACACACATGACTTTTCGAATTACCAAAACACTTGTCCCGCGAAGACAAGTTTTATACAAGACGCGATATCAAGTAGTGTTGAATGTGTTACTATTAACGTCCCGACTTTTGTGATGAACATGTTTGGGGAAATAAAAAAAAAAGATGACTATTTAAAGTTAATATCCAGTGTTTCGATACTTATAAGAAAATATTTTAATATCTAACGACAATAATCTTTGATCCATTAAAGATGCATGTTACTTATTTAAACAAATTTTAAAGTAAATTTACCACATAAAAATATAGCACATTATAGAATAATTTTCGTCCTCTCGTACTTGTTAAGGGATCCGATCGTATCGTATCAAAACCACAAGGTATGCGATCTGCTGCTAACATACCTTAGTGGAGAGTAGATACGCAGGTAAAATTCGCAACCTACTTAGTTACTCAAATCAAATCGAATATTGCGTAAATTACGTAGTTTATTTTTTCAATTCATAAACTCTATCTATCTAACCATAAATGCTAAATTAGTTTTTTTAATTCATAAGTAAAAAGATTACCGATTTACTAATGTCCTAGCTAACTATTACCACATTAACAACAATAAATCAAAAATAGCGTCTTTTTGTTTAACCCCAGATGGTTTTAAGGTTGTTAATTCTCTTTCTGCGTAAGATTAGAATCTTAAGCGTCCAGAATGTTTATTCGTACATTCGACGACGGTCATTACCTGTGCTGAGGCTACTACGATTAGGTCGTAGAAAGAGGGCAATGCCCACCAATACTTAAGTACCATGTTGTTAAAGAGTGTAATCTGCTTCGAGTATTGAACTATGCAGAAGACTAATCAGTGATTTACCAAGTAGTGGGTATTTAACGGTCGTGATTAGACTCCCATCTTTATACAGAAACTAAATCACCATGAGTACGTAAGGAGAGTTGCTTTTAGTAGCTCTATGGCACTCCTTACGAATAACGCAGCAACAAGAACAGAATATTGACAAACGCGCAGAGTAGAAGAAGGTAGAATTGGTGATATAAGTAATTTGGTGATATTTTATACAAGAACATTCAAAACAACTCGCTACGAGAGTGTGGAAGATAGATAGGATAAATGACGCCCTTCTGTTACGCGTTTAGTAAGCAAACTTTTTGGTGATATATTATCACCAAATTACTAATATTACCATTATTTCCTTCTCTCTTTACTCTATATTTTGTAGTGAAAGGTAGATTTCGCTTATTTACTTAATTACAGTTAGGATTGTATATATATGTGATAGGTTTATTTTAAGCTTGCTTAACTATATATATTTTACACGATCTAAAAAAAAAATTCGCTTCTTTACTTAATTACAGTTAGGATTGTATAGATATGTGATAGGTTTTATTTTAAGCTTGCTTTACTATATATTTTACCCGATCTCAAAAAAAACTATAAGTTTCTAAAATCCACTGTATTTTTGTGTTATGTGATATTTTCGATGATTTTGAACAGATGTTAATGTTTCTTTCTTATCGAATAGTAGCAGTCTCCTCAGGTATCCCATAAAAACTTGTAACTACATTACAAGAATTACAAATAACTATGACCGTATTGACCGTTGCAAGTGTTCATAATTTGAAGTCGGTGGCACTTGTAAAAAAAATAATTATATGTTTTCGAAACAAATTACACCGTCTAAACAACGTATCGCGTGCATCAGATAAATAATTGCTATCCGACCGGTGTTATGTCATATAAACCTTTGCAACATTTTACTATTAGTTATTACAAAATGAAATACATTCCTAAGTAAACTTAAACATTATGTTTATTTTGTATGCTGAGTATTGCCGCCAAATAACAGAAAAAGATTTCACATTTCTGACTCCTGATAAAAAAAAACAAAGACATATAGACGTCTTATTTTTTAATAATGTTTTAAAGCAATATGGCAATGCATCTAGCATTAAGGTAAGAGTTCCAGGAAGGTAAAAATCCACTAATAAAGTAGGTAACGTTTTATTTCTACTGGTAAGATCGGAACAGCTGAAATTGGTTGATTGTGAGTCTTTGGATTGATTGCTGCCAATAAAAATACCTACATGTATATCAATGTTATAACCCGCTCTATTAAGGTAAGGTGAAAATGATAAATTAATTAAACCATGAAAGAGAGACAAGAGACTTTGATGGTTTAATTCGACGTAAATTATTTTATTACAATTACAGACAAGACGCCAACCGATCTACTTATATATTGTTTTAATGATTATTTGCTGTTATTCACTAAATATTTATAAACCCTTAAAAAACCAAGTGCTTTATGCGACTATGGTTGCAGGACGTCGCAAAAGTTGCTTTATCCAACTTTACAGACGTTTTTAAATTTCTAGCAACAGGAACTATTCGCATAACACACTATTATGCTTCGAACATTTTATTAGCTAAACAAAACAGTATTTTATTTACAATAATTCCACTCCAGGCGGACATAAATTAAGTTTTTGTACGCCACTTCATCGGCTGGAACACCCCCGCCCCCGCAACTAGCAGTATCCTTTTTTACGGGCAATACATCAATTAGAATGATTCAATGCACATCATTGAATGATAATTGATAGGTGTATCAATAACTGTTGTGGTAGGCTCATTCTTTTAGTTTTTATTTATTGCCCAAATATCTATCCTACCTATCAAATATTGTATCTGTTTGTAATATCATAATTGGCTTCTATTATTTTGGATTATGGAATTAGGGTTCCGCGATAAAAACATACATAAGTACACGCGAGAAGCCGCGGTGGCAAAGCTAGTGTTAAATAAATAAGTATTTGCTACGAATTGAGTACTTAGATACACGAGGGTCTGAAACTGGTTCGATTCGACGATTCACACTCCATCCTAAACTCAGACAAAACATCAGATTGCATATCCGTTAGTCCGAAGCGGTGAACAGTCAGATACCTATATGAGACCACAGCCTTATTTGGCAATACTTATGTCACGCATTCTAAGAAAAAACGGAGCTGTTCAACAAAAGCACAAAATAGTGCCAATGAACCCATTCCATCGCAAATCACCTTTTGAATTATACATTTCAAGGTTTATAATATTGATGAGCTTAACTGTAAAGTTTAATCATATATAATTAACAAACCATAATAACAGGTGCCCCGTTAACATATAGGGGCATAGGATTTTATTAATTAAAGTAGCCTTTGTACTCGTATTTCTTCTAACCATTAGCTCACAATACCAAGTGGCAATAACTCGCACATATTGCATGCTTAAATTGTATGTAAACGCATGTTTGACAAATAAATTATCTTTATCTTTATCTCGCGTTTAGCCGACTGTATTAAATTCCTTTTCTAATGATTATATATTTATTTGTTATATACTAGCAGCGCCCCGCGGTTTCACCCGCGTAAGTACCGATCCCGTGGGAATATCGGGATAAAAAGTAGCCTATGCGTTAATCCAGGTCTCCCGCTATCTATATCTATACCAAGTTTCATCGCAATCGGTTCAGTGGTTTTTGCATGAAAGAGTAACAAACATCCATCCATCCATCCATACATCCATCCATCCATACATCCATCCATCCAAACTTTCACATTTATAATATTAGTAGGAAGTAGGATATTGACTAAATATATCCGTGTCGAAAAACCCCTACAAGTTCACAATGAACTGGAACAAATACCTTCATCTAGAGACAGAACTACTATCAAGTCCAAAAAAGCGATCCAAACACAAAAACCATAACGCGATACCTGCTAACATGTCTCAAGTCATAATAAATACTTGTCATCAAGCATTTATTTATTTGTGTTCAATAGTTACAGTTTTAATCATTTAAAATGATGACCAGATTACATTTAGTTAATATTTTGCGACGTTATCTGCAGGCATGCTTAGGTACTTCACTACCATCCACATTAATCACAACACAAAGACTCCAAAGTGCAATAAACAATTGGTCGGAAATAAGGCCCAGTATCAATGCCACAAAGTTCGACAGATAACAACGATAGGTACGTAAAAAGACAAAAGATTTCACAAAGCATTCAATTTCCTACTTGTATGTTGTTTGTTTGTGTTTGTATGTGCGTTATGTTATGACTTATGTGCCAGTAAGGCGACTTTATCCTTTAAAATTCGCATTAATTGATCTAAAACACAATAACAATGTTAATAATAAATTTTATGTAAACGATAGAATAACGTTATCATATAGATATTCTTAAATTAGATGTATCAATAAATATTTCCACAATAGATAACAATTTTATTGAAGTTCAAGTCTAATAATAATTATGTAGAATCGGATCTGCGGCTTTTTTTCTGTTCTGAAAATTCATGATTACAATATACACACATGCGACATATTTAGAGGAAAGCAAAAAAAAGGTTCGATTATGTTTATCATGTTCTCCTTACGCGCTGGGCACCTATATCAGCATTATCTAACTTGAAAAAAGAAGATTTTAATCGTATTTTATTTCCGAGTTTCATTTGTTTTTTTTTTTCGCTACGTGATAATTTCCAGTTTCTTTATTTTTTCACATAAAATCATTTTCGTGGCGTTACTTATAAACCATTTAAAAGATTGAAGTGATAATGCCGGATCTTAGCGTAGCTCAAGTGTCTAAAGCTGTAACTTTAATCGAACACGGTTACACTTACAATGAAGTGCCTCAAATGTTACGAGTTTCCAAGTCTGTTATTTCTCGCAACGTGAAACGATACCGGCAGACACGAGACTATACGAGACGCTGAGGGCAAGGTAGAAAAGAGTAACCACAGCTAGGGACGGCAGACTTATTGTAAGCAGCGTGTTAAGAAATCGTACTTCAACGTCTTCTGAGGTCAGAGCTAGGGTCCGGGAAGTTCGAGATGTGACAGTTAGCACTAAAACCATAAGAAAAAGACTTAAATTAGCTGGAATAGCGGCGTTCGTACCTGCCAGAGGGGCTCTTCTTACCACAGGCCATCGTGTAGCTTGGAAGAACTTCGCTCGCTCTCTCCGGGTCAAAGTGTGGAGACGACCAGGAGAAAGATACACTCAGTGTAACATTGTCGGAATAGAACCTTACGGTGGTGGGTCAGTGATGGTATGAGACGGCATTTCCTTAGGAGCACGTATGGAGCTACATATGGTGGAAAATGGGTTTTTGACAGCGGCAAGATACAAAACGGACATCTTAGAACGAATTGTGATGCCTTTTGTTCCATATATAGAAAATAATTTTCTTTTAATGCATGATAATTAATGCTCGGCCCCACACTGGTGCCATAGTTTAGGGATACCTTCAAGAGGTCGACATCGAAGTTTTGGAATGGTCAGCCCGCTCACCAGATCTAAACCCGATAGAGTATGTCTGGGATAAACTGGGAAGACAAATTAAACAAAGATTGCCAGGAGTAACCAACTTAACACAACTGAAAAGATCGTTGGTAGAAGAATGGGACCAAATGCTACAAAGCTTTAATGATGATTTAATAAAAAGTATGTTCAGACGGATGGTGTAGTTTTGTCAGCGAGAGTTTGTTACATTATATACTAAATAAATCTATCATTTGATAAAGTTTTGGTATTCAATATGATAAGTTGAGAGTTTTTCCGTTTCCTGACATTACGTCAATAAGCGATAACTGTCAGTAATTTGTTTTTTTTTCTCAGTGAATTTTAAGTTAATTTAACTAAGTTTACTTTAATAAAATTGTACACAATGTAGTATTGATTTTTATATATTAGATTAATACGAAATTATTTGGTAGTTTGTAACATTTATCTAGTCAGTGTTTCAGCAAGTTATGTGAAGCGTGACTGGATATCATAATATATAACAAAACATGAACGGAAATTAAAAAATCATGTAATATATACAATATTACATGATTTTTAATTTTGGTATAAAGTTCAATTAAAATATGAATTTATTCAATTAAGTTCAATGTTATTCATAAGGAATTTAACGTGTATAATATACAGGAACTGAATAAAATTATTAGGAAGTTTTAAACTAATAATATAAAACATTCCTTAATTATACAATGCAAACATTATCTTACTTACTACGATTATAAATGCGAAAGTTTGGATGTCTTTAGTTTATACTATAGTTAAAATCTTATTACTTTAAACGAGCAATTCTTGTATGTGTGTATTTATTTATGTATGTATTTATATTTCGGGTATCTCGGAAATGGCTCTAACGATTTTGATGAAATTTTGTATACAGTTCAACTGCATAGTTGTATTTCCTGTAAAAACGCAATTTTACAAAAAGCTACCGAGCAAATGTCTCCCAGGTACTAGTAGGTATATTATATTATGATCATAACCGTTCATCTCATAACTTTCAAATTGGCTGTAAACGTAATATTTTTTGTGTGTTATGTACCTACTCGTATATGTATCTGTAACAGTATTAAGTGAAATATTATTAAATACTAGCAGTTCTCGCGCGACTCGTTCTCGAACCCTAATTCTTTTCCAAATAAAAGTAGACTGAGTTACTCCTTATAACACCAGCTGTGCACGTGAAAGTCCCGTGGAAATCCACCCGTTCCGGAGATTAGCCGAAACAAACACACAGACAGATAAAAAAAAATTAAAACTGATTTTTAGGCATAGGTATCGCACAAACAACTGTATGAGCTTAAAAAAAACTATTATTTTGACATTACAGACACTTCAATTTCCACTAGCGCTCTCCAAAAAATACAGTCATATTTAACGTATAAAATCTATTTAACATTACATCGGCAAATCGGGACTGTTTGGGACCTAGTCATAACAATATTTATAGCGTTCATAGAATTGGCAATGAAGGTCGGGCCGATCGGAAGGGTCCTTTTGATTTGATCGTGGTAACGGGTGAAGTCGTTGTAACTAATGTAACACAACATACGTTTTTTAATGTGCTGACTACGGGAACTCCTAATTAAACGATTATAATATTACTTCTAAAAAAATTTTGTGCAAAACCTGCAATCGTACGCCTTTCTGTGACTTTGAAGGAATTAACGCTATCACTAATATATTACATGTAATAATAATGAACTCAACAAAGGTTAATTAAAATAGAATGAAGATAGACTGAAACTTACATTAATCTATTGTTTCTGGTTTTTTAACGAATTTTCGTGGGAAATGTGATTACATAATTAGAATAACTTACGCTCTCTCGTAGTACAATAGCATTTTTGTCGATATGGATCTTTTGATATTTGTACTTGTTGTATATAAAATACTAGCTATCCGGCCACGCGCGACTATAAATTGAGATAAAAACTATCCTAAGTTGTCTCAACCCCCCCGGCTTCGCACGGGTAGCAGAGCATATTATATTCATATTTTCCCACATCTTCAACAGTCATCGTCATTTCGACATTTTATGGAAAAAACTTAACAAATTATACACCTAAACCTCATGAATCACTCTGCCTGTTGGTAAAAACCGCATGAAAATCCGTTCAGTAGTTTTTTAGTTCATCGCGAACAGACAGACGCGGCGGGGGACTTTGTTTTATAATATGTAGTGAAGATAACGCAAACGTGTGTGGGAATGCTGGCAGGGAGCGACAGCACAGAAAGTAATTGGACCAAATTGGTGATATTTTGACGAAAGGGCATGTCAAATGTATTTAAGCATTAAGAAGCAAGTGGCGGACTGTTGTCTCTGTCTACCCCAAAGGGAGGAAGGCGTGAGTTTATGTATGTATAGTTTTTGGATTTTAGTTTTAAAATAACTTATCACATTTGGTGACATTCCCATCTTTAATTTTCTTTTACATTTTCACTTTTTCTTTTACTTTTTCATTTCACTTATTAAGCAAGTTAATCTCACTAACTTCCTTAATAAGTGAAATGAAAAAGATAAAAATATTTATATAAGTGACAACTCTAATGCATCGACAACGGATCATAGACCTCAAAAGCGGCCTAGTTGATGTACTCCTTACATTATGTATGTTTACACTGACAGTACTAAGTTCATCAGGTAAAAGGATACAATAACATGCACATATATGAGACAGTTTGCTATACTTGGAATGAGTGAAGTCATATACTGAACATAGTCGTCGGTGTTGATTAAAAGTCAACTCATACGTCTATTAAACAAGTCAATGTCAGGAACTTGGATAATCATTGACTTAAATTAATTTCAACGGTATTCTTGTCTTCCAGGAGAATATAATAATGCAGTCAGCACATTGCTCACTTTATATGTATGATTCTGTTGTTCAACCTTGATAAACACAAATTCACTTAGAGAGAGATATGTGTGTGATCAGTTTATTGAGTAGCGTTTATGTGCTAATGAAATTGTTAGGAAGACGAAGGTGTTCTTCGAATGACATTACATTTGTTCAGTTGTAACAATGCCAGGTGCGTTTGACTACTAAAATTTATCATTGCAGCTTCCCTTTTCCAGTTGGTTGTATTAAACATTGGATAAACAATAACATAAATGAAAAGACAGTGATGGGAATTTCGAATGTGTAAACTAACTGTTACACAAAAAATTGTTCGAGTGTCATATAAAATCATAAATATTGTACCTTGGAAGGAACAAACGGGACAGCAAAGGTTTGCCAATTATAAAAATAATAATTTCATACTACTTTCACAATACCCCTATAATATTACTGCTGTAAAATTTCAATGCAAAACCTAGAATCCTACGACCTTCAGTGAATTTGAAGGAATTAACGCTGACATTAATATATTACATGTTATTACATTAATGAACTGAACAAAGTTTTATTAAAGTGGAATGTAGATGACTGAAACTAATATTAAGCTATTGTTTCTGGTTATTTTTAAACGAATACTCGTGGGAAATAAGATTACATTATGAGAATAACTTACGGTTTCTCGTAGTACTATAAATTTTTTGTTGATATGGATCTTTTGATATTTGTACTAACAAGTATATAATGTAAATGTGTGTGGGAATGCTGTTAGAGGGCGACCACGTAGAAGTTACTTCGACCAAATTTAGCCAAGTACCAGCTACCAACCAAGTATTTAAGTATTAATAATAATAACTCCACACATTTCACACACGGCCGTCTGATCCCAAACTAGGCAAAGCCTGTATGCCTTGATTAAAAGTCAACTCATACGTCTATTAAACAAGTCAATGTCAGGAACTTGGATAATCATTGACTTAAATTAATTTCAACGGTATTCTTGTCTTCCAGGAGAATATAATAATGCAGTCAGCACATTGCTCACTTTATATGTATGATTCTGTTGTTCAACCTTGATAAACACAAATTCACTTAGAGAGAGATATGTGTGTGATCAGTTTATTGAGTAGCGTTTATGTGCTAATGAAATTGTTAGGAAGACGAAGGTGTTCTTCGAATGACATTACATTTGTTCAGTTGTAACAATGCCAGGTGCGTTTGACTACTAAAATTTATCATTGCAGCTTCCCTTTTCCAGTTGGTTGTATTAAACATTGGATAAACAATAACATAAATGAAAAGACAGTGATGGGAATTTCGAATGGTATTACATTAACATTTTTCAGTTATGACAATATAATGATATACAAACGCCAGGTGCCTTTGACTTCTAAAATGTATCATTGCAGCCTCCCTTTTCCGGTTGGTTGTCTTGAACATTAGATAATCAATAATAATGAAATATAAAGGAAAAAGAAAAAAAAAACTGAGACATAAAAGACTGAGTGGAGAATTTTGAATGTGTAACTTACCGTTACAATAAAAATTATTCGAGTGTCATATAAAATCATAAATATTGTACCTTGGAGGCAACAAACAAGACAGAAGAGGTTTGCAACGTATAAAAATAAAAAATTCATACTACTTTCACAATAACCCTCTAAAGAATTACTTTTTTAAGAATAAGTTTACTTTTAGAGAACATTTTTTCAATTCAATATTCAAGATTAATACAATATTCAAGAATATATTTTTAATGGAAGCTTAATTTCAGGTAAGAATGATTAATTATTGTCTTACTACTTTTTGTTACATAACTGTTGTTTTTTGTTAAATAGGTACTTACGCTCGCGCTGAAGCCACATTTACCATTTCCATAAAACTAACGAATAAAAGAGGACCGAGAATGGAACCCTGAGGAACACCAGATGTCACTTGAATAATATCAGATTATTCCAGTTCAAACTTCAATCCAGTTAATCCCTTAGGGAGCAGTTAGTTATGTGTGAAATGAACCACGGTAATAAATTACCGCGAATTTCATTGAAAGCTGGCCTGGTCAACAATACCTTAAGGTCTACCTTGTCGAAACCTTTTCAGAAGTCAGTATATATTGCTTCAACGTTTGCTCCGTTATCCATGTCATTGAACAAAAAGTTAGAAAATATTGGTGATTTAGTAGTAGTGGATAGTTGCCTCACAAAAACGTGTTGTTGCTCTATAGGTAATAACGTTATGCAGTATAGGGTATACTGCGTTATGAACCAGTCTTTCGAAGAGCTTCGAAAAGGCAGACAGAATAGATATAGAACGGCACTGCTCAACACTGTGCTTAGATCCACTCTCGTGTACCGATGTGTGATGTTTGCAAATGAAATCAGTACATCAGGACCTTTCAGGACAGGCCTTTGCTTGGATCTAGGAATTTCAGTATAGGTTACCAGTGGTTTAGTGAGGATGCTGCAGGTTCATAAATCGAGGAGAAGAATTCAGAGAAAATATTGGAAATGGTCGGTGGGTCATTTGATGTACTGTTTCATTTTTGCGGTTCTAAATATTTGTAGTTATACCCAGAAACCCTTAATATTTGTACAAATACTGTTGTAAAACACACTTTGCATCGACATATATCGGAAAGTGCGTTGAATACTATTGCAATAAATGATAACAGAGGTAGTGGTTGGACCGCGAAGTGAATCTTATAATAACCGAAGGTCAAGTGCCGTCTTTAGCAACGGCGTAGACGGATATGATACTCGAAGGATTTATAGATCTTCAAGGATCTCAAGTTGTTGAAAGGCGGCCAAGGTCGTTTTAGATACACAGGATGGCGTGGAAGGTATAGCGTTATACCGCAATTTTATGTAATAAATGATAATGCCATATCGAATTCTTGCGAATCACGACTAAAAAAGATTGATAAAGTTCAGTCACTATTTCAAATTGCACAAAGCACAGTATTAAGTAAGCATGGTTGTTCATGAAACATACATCATTTTACACTGCCGCCTTGAACACAGACAATGCCATGGGCATAGATAAGCCGATCAAAAGGTCGTAAACCAGCAACCGACACTTTAAACGACCTTGAAATGACTCAAACAAAGGGTTATTCGCACTTGCTTACATCCTAGACAAATTGTTTTTTAAATGTCTTATTTTTCACCAGTGCAACCGAGTTGGATCGCTACCAATTTGGAATTCCTACTCATTTCGGTCCCGGTGATAAAGGTGCTACGCTGCCGTAGTCCTAAAACGTCCAACTAAACGTTTGGGTCTACCTCTTTTTCTTTACAAAGATAGTCTTCCTTTGATAGTATAGTTCATATATCATCATCTTACGTACTCGAACAATAGAATGTTATATTAACTGTGATCTACCACCTTTAAATTAATTCACACTGTGACATTTTCCGAGTCCCAGTGCTCGAAATTAACATCGGAGACTACTGTAATGTTAATTTTGCATAATTTCCTTATCCTCCTTAACATTTAAAAGAAAATATATAAGTGACATACATTGTGTTAATTTTAGTGCGTCATAGACATCTTTTGACAAAACAAGTTAGTGTTGCGGAAATATATTAAAGAAACACAAAGCAATGATAAGATAACACTGTTATTTGACATTAAATAAAAATGGTCTTTGAATTTCTATCAATCAATTATGTTTAATGTAACAGCAGCAACCTCTTATTTTAGAAGGCCAGACGTAGTGGATCCAGTCTTACACTCAGTTATGGCGTGGATGGCGTGTGTGTTTCATAGGGGCCCAAAGTCTAGGAGATTAGAGGCAGCAGGCAGCGCAATATAGTGGAGATGGGCTAAGCTATAGAGGAAACGATCTGTGTCATTAGGATCAAGACGAGTAGAGCTATTCCACTAAAACAAAGAACAAACAAACAACGGAAAGGAAAGAATCAACAAACCACATTTTATCTTTATTTTAATGGAATATAGACAATCATAGATAAGTTGAAAAGTAGAAGACGAGGGCTTAATACAAAATACGCTTGGCATTTTTCCTTTTTAACCTCTGACGCAAAACATGCGTGTGTGTCTGTTTGTGGCATCATATCTCCTAAACGGATAGACGGATTTTGATTTAGTTTAATTTTTGTTTGATCGACAGTGTTCATAGCTATAATTCAAGAAAATCTGTTCAGCTGGTTATCAGCTCTATTCTAATCGTTCGATTCGATCAATTTTAAATTTAATCTTGTCCTATTGTTTTAGGCTGCCCGTCCTTTTTGACACATATCTGAATAAATATATACCAATCTTATATACTCGCAATATTAGCAGTATAAATGGTATGCGAAGGTCTAAGTCATTACATAAAACTATTAAATATATGATGATATTAACAACTTAAACATGCTTGTTCAGTTTTTTTATATTATTATTAAAATACAGGCAATAAAAATAATACTGAGTATAAACGAATGGCGTACCGACTTTACTTAATATTCAGGTATTTGAATTATTTTAAATTAGATTTTATTTTAGATTATTTCGACTCTATTATTTATCAGTCACTGAAAGGTAGTAGTAACCTTAGAATGCCGCACGTAGGTATACTTATCAGGGATAGTAAAAACACTGAAGATAAAATGTCTGTGAAAATTTACTCCATAATTAAAAATAATGTATATGTTGGCTTTCTTTAAAGAAAAGGCAAATAAGTTATTGTAGATTGGAGACGATTATATTTATGTATTTTTTATATATTATAGGGGGCAAACGAGCAGACGGGTCACCTGATGGTAAGTGACTATTATCGCCCATGGACATCTGCAACTAAAGAGTCACAAGTGTGTTGCCTGCCGGCCTTAGAGATGGGAGTACGCTAGATCGTTCTCGTATCATAGTTATAATCCTATTAGGATAGTTGTGAACCGCTTTCAAATAACTATCTTACGGTCACAGTAAGGTGGTAATAGTTGTGACATAGTTATCACAATAAAGTATACACAATGACAGTTCGGCTAAAACTGAAAATTAAAAACTTGATTTATGTTACAATTATACAGGCTGTTACAGGAAGGTGTGGTAAAATTTTAGGGCCGTATAGTAGACCCCGTGAATACCGTAAAGCGTCAGCCATTTTAGGAAGATTCGTGATTTTTAACACATAAATCTTATTTTGAAACTGACAAATTGAGCTTGAAAATTAACAGATAAAGCTAAGATAGGTGTATTTAATACCAAGAATGGTGATGGCATGTCCAATTTTTTCTGAAAATTTCTGCATAAACAAAATAGAAAAACAGTAATTGAAAATTCATAATATGTTTTTAGAAATGTGCACCTCCACTAGGAAAAGCATTTTCCCAAGAAAAAACACACTCAAAATATATTTATTTTAAATCAATTTTATTTTCAAGCTAATACAACTATTTGCCAGCTTCACATAACGCTGCTAAAATTTGACCACACCTTATTGTAACATAATATAGATGTGATTTACATTTTCTTTTATTATGTTATTAAATAATTTTCCTAGTATACAATTTGATATTAGTATAAAGTTTTTAATTTCCTAAAGTTGGTGAGTTTTATTGAAACGAAATAAAAACTATTTAATACCTTGTCTATATCTTTCCACTACAGAAAAAAGCGGTGTCTATTACGGGCTGATAACAGTGCTATTATAAATATAATTCACCGCCATATTTGATTTGATTCTTCGTGATGATTACAACAGCAGGTAGCTAGCTGCATGACAACATACGTTACAAATTATATAATGTAATATGTATAATAAAAAATATATTTTGATACTTCATATCAGTTTACTCTTGTCTCATTTGTAAAAGAAAACACTAACTTGAAAGTTGCAAGTTTTTATTGCCTGGATTTTTTTTCATGTGGTCTACTTATATCATAGGGAAGCAGGGTTTAAATTTAATTCTGACTACTACTCAAAAAACCACATTATTAAATGATTACAATTTATTCACATATCAGATCAGATCAATCGCGATATTTTTTAAATGTAATCAACATTGTTAACCTGAAGTGGTAATGGCCTATCATGATAATTTTAAAATTGTTATGCACCATAAACTCACTATATCATCAACACTATAAACAGGCAGCTGTGTAATAAATAATAATATAGATTAAAATAGATCTGTGCTTATACTAGGAATGTAACGGAGGTAAGTTTATCGGAAACGGCTTGGAATCGGAGTTTTTACACTTTCACTTATCGGAACCGAAATCGGAATCGGAGGTGAAGTCAGAGCCGTGGCCATCGCTAAAGGTAAAATAAAATAATTAAAACGTAACTATAATACAGTAATCAGTCTCTTTAATGCAATAATTCAAATATTAATTAGGTACACATAACATACATAAGTACGCTACGATAGCTAATTTCTTAGTTTTAAATTTTATTGAGTTGTATAGAGACATTTGTCTTTTGGCGACATCATGTGGAGTTGAAGTCGTGAAATGTTTTTTATTCTCAGTGCAAAACTGAACTTAATTAATTCGTCGTAGTCGGTAATACGTAAAGCCTTTAAATGAGCCTTTAATGCAGTAGCATATATTACTAAGTAGTGTATGGTTCCCTATTTATTATCATAAAATTATATGTCATAATTTAACATGGCATACTTTTACTTATCCTAATAATAGTTATGAACAATATTAATTTGGCATAACTGTTTAGGCACAATTTTTTTAAGCATAATTACTATAAGCATAATAATTGATAATACATACTATTCTAAAGCAAATTTGTTTACGCATAATGATATTTAAGCATAATATTTATATATATAATTATACGCCGCATAATTAACTCGTTTGATCGCCAATCAAAAGTAGGGCAACAAAACATTATTATGTTTGATCAGCGCTCAAAAAATGGCACCAACTAAACAGAACTGTGCTTGAATGCAGTTGTAAGCACAGTTGACCTATCAGACGCTTCGAAAAATGCTAAAACTATACTTCAGAAATGCAAAAAGCAGGCAGAACGCGGTATAAGAACCAGGTGAACGTATCTACAAAAAAGTAAAAAATCGTATTTTTTTTTTTTCATAATACGGGTTACAAAGTGCTCCTTTATGAAATGCCAAAACGACGTAATTGCAAATGCAATATTTCACTAATTCCAAAGTAACAAAATACCTAAGGAACCACAAGGAACTAGGTAAATTCTCGGAATATTTTTGCTCTCCTGTAAAATTAAGAAAATGTAGATACGTTCATCTGGTTCTTATACCGCGATAAAGTGTCGTACTTTCGTATCAAACTATCACAACATATATTCACGGGAATATTCATTGTGTGGTCTGGTTTATTATAACGATGAAATATTAAATGCATGCACGTAAAGTATATATTTTTGTAGATCGTGTATCTATGGTATATGTATACTATATTTGATCTACTTCGTAAATGTATATTTGATTTAATATGAGTGAATACCGTATAAACATTAACATCACTTGCATGGAACATATATTTATAACAAACAAAGGAATCATATGTAGCATTAATCGTCTCTCAGAGCTTCCTCTACTCCTGAAAGTTTCCAATATATGGAATATTGGAAGCTTTCAAATTTCCTTTAGAATGGAGATGTAATTAATAAGTAATAGAAGAAGCACAAACCCTTCGTGGTTTTTCGTTTGCTTATTTGTATTGTTTTTGTATTTTGTGAAAATAAATACAAACGTGAATACTACGTCCTACAATTTTTAATTTTATATGTTTTTTGAGATCAATAAAACAATGAATGCAGCCAGTTTTATCTTTACACACATATATACGTAAATGACGTAGTAAAAAATTATTCCTTTTTTATTATTCTTGAAATTTGAATTAAGTTAGTTAGTAAGTCATTGAAACGCACTAGGTCAGTGTCAATTTTGAAATATTCTAATTTATAAACATTTATGCGATACAAGTAGTCAAGATCACTACTTTACTGGCTATTAGCGATTCCGGTATTGATGACCTCAGTGAGAAATGATGGTGGCCGTTTAGTACAAGGGCAAATCACTAAGGGTCATTGCTGCCACCTACTACCTAGCTTTGGAAATTGTCAGAACTAGGAGATTTTTTTAACCGACGATAAGGAGGAGACCTCCTCCTTAAGTCGACCCGTTTATATTTTTTTATGTATGACCATACATATCTTTTTAGAGGGTAGTCCGATTTCCAAAATATTTTTTTTGACTAAGTTATTTAGGTATTTACATTACTGTAGTTTAAGTTTAAGTTTAGTTAGGCTAACGACTTTTTTTTTCACTTTTCAGTTTCTTTCTTCGGTTTAATTTTTTGTTTTTTTATAACTATAAGTACCACAGTCTTCTAGAGGTGTAGGAACAGGTATGCGATGGCTTTAGACAGAATAACAATAATTAACAAAGGATTTTTCAAGACAGAAAAGTCTGCTGTGCTCCTTTAAGATTATTTAATGGGAAATGTTTTATAGTGTGGAAAGGTGTTTCTAGAATTTTTTAATAGAAACTTAAACTATACTAAAGATCGCTCAGGTGGTCGAATTTCGAACATAATTCATTACATTTTGATTGTTTTGTTTTATTTTATTGACCAGATTGATTTTATAGACTGTTCGTACATGTTGGGTCAACATATACTGGATCCCTGTAGCTTTATGTACATAATTAAAAAGAAATAAACTATCCAAAAAAAAAAAGAGATATCACTAAAACTCGTCAATAGCTGTTAAGCAAAAAGAAAGAAAATCGGTTGATAAACAGATATACCATTCGAATACCACATTCTAATACCATTGTTTTTTCTTTGCAGTCATATTTATTGTGTGTTCTAAACGGATACCACTTTTCAATTTAGTAAATTAACTATACCATTTATTCCAGACCAATAGCAAAACATGGCTTTTGGTACTGTCAGCAGAAAATACTAATGTAAAATATGTTTGAACTAAATTCTTACTTATTTTTATTTTCTTTTGTATATTTTATTGTTATTCCATCATGGTATAGTGAGTGCATTTCCAATGTTTTTTATATTTTGATTCAGCAACCTCTGTTAATATAACAATATAAAACCACCCAAAAGCATTGTTACTGACTGTACCTAATTCTTATAAACTTGTTCTGGTATTCGTTTTAAAAAGTGGTATCCGTTTGGAATACGATAAATATGACTCGACCTTAGATAAGATTCCTAATACGCGCACCATAAATTAACGCCAAAGATAAAGCGTCAATATTGGCGACTTTACACGCTTCACTCGGCAGTCGCCACACGCATGAGAACAGATTCGCAATTTAAAAAAAAAACGACGGTTTAGAAAAGCATTATGCATTTAAAGTATATTGTTCTATTGCTTTTGGATGGTTTACGATTAGCAGGTACTTCTTTTAGTTAGTTAGATTAGTATATGTTAAATTGGCATAAAAAGTGTAAACGTTGTCAAGGTATTTATTTATTTATTTATTGGATTCACCAACAGTTATATGTTTTAAGGCTTATTGCATAACTAATTACAGGTGAATACAGCATGCATTAAATATTTAATATAAAACAAATGTGAATTACATATTTATACAAGTATAATTATAAGCTATAATATGACGGTATTAAATCAATTACAAATAATTAATTAATTTACTTATAAATATAAAATATATAGGTATGGGAAACACTATTGTTTCAATCACCCATTGACTAACAGTGATCGGTCATTATTAAAAATTTTAGCATCGATAGACAAATCTGCCAAATATTTTTCTAAATTTGATAAATATTTTGCAGATTTGTCTAAAACATACATGATAATTATGTAACCAAAAACACTAAGCTCCGGCACGGTAATACTATCTATATTCTTATCGGTCACGACCAAATAAATGTAAAAAACATATCATTTTCATAAAAGGAAAAAAAAATAGTTATTAGTTAATTCATATTTCTATATATTATATTATTTTCTATAGATATTCAACTCACCCTGGACAATGGAGCACACCTGGCACACGCTAGTCCCGCCGGAGGTCTTGTCTGTGGCTGAGGAGGAGGTACGATGGGCCCTTCTTTTACTCTGTACAGCGAAGTTGTGCGAGTCTGTTAAAACAAACGCAAAATTAAAATGATTTAAATTTCATTTATAATTGAGTAATGTATCTATGAGGGATATTGAGTTATATATATATAAATACATATGAAAAAAAATTGCATACCTAAGAAATACAAGGGAAGCATACAGGAGATGTATTTTTTTATGGGTTAAAATTTTATTTGTAATTTAGTAATCTTAATAGTATGAGTATGAGAAAATATACTTAGTAAATATTTTACATATAAAAAAATATACTAAGGTAAAAATAGGGGATAAAATTTTATATCAGGCTTTAAATTTAGTAATAATTAAGTTATTATTAAAATCTATTTGTGACGATAAGTTAGGGTCAACTCAGATTGAGGGGATAAATGTTGGGCGTTACTGTATATTCTACTCTGTCAAGAAAGTACCGGAAAAAGGTCAATAAAACACAAAATGTTAACTATTCTTCCAAATTTATTCTATCTATTTTTATGAAGTCTATTTTTTAAGTATGGTTTTATCATTTCTTATGTATAGTTTTAGCATTTCTTGACTACGTCTGAAACGTCACACCGCTAGCACGGACGCGAAGCATCTGATAGCAAAACTGTGCATACAACTGATTTTTGCACAGTTTAATTGGTGCCATTTTTGAACGGCAAAGAAATATCTACCTATGCTGTATAATATGATCAAAGAGATAAGGTTAATAATTTATTTACATATCAGAAGTGTATTCGACCACTTTACTGTTTCATCTGAATTGCGACTTTGATGAAGCAATTTGAAATAAATTGTTCGATCTTCTAATGGAAGTGGTACCATCAAACTCCGCATCCATCATCCTCCGTCCATCCATCAAGTACCGGAATTCGACATTTGAATAAAATATCGAATCATAGCCGTATTTGGGTTTATTGGAAGTGTCATGAGATGCACCTTGAATATAAATGATTTTAATAAATATAACGCATTCAAAAAGCGATACTTGAGTCGTATATTAAGTCATACTCAGAAGTGTACATTTTAAATTTGTAACAAAACTGATATTTAACGAAATTGAACATCGGTGTAACGAATCTTATAAAGAAAGGTACATACAACACAGAGAAACATAAAAAGTATATGTTCTAACGTGGGAAAGTACTACAACGCTATAAATTTTAATGCAAAAAAATATCCTATTAAAACCACTTATTGTATACACAATAACTGAATGTGTATATGTTCCATTAATTTAGCTATCAGATTAATCGAACATCTATAAATAAAAATCAATGTTTTTATGTTTATCCTCTATGCGTTCGGAAACCATTGATCAGATTGTGATGAAACTTTGGGAATGTGTTCTGGGGACACCCGCGAGGGTACCTGGTCTAAAAAATCTGTATAAAAATAAAAACGGCATTGCAAAGGCATGCCGTGTGCAGCTAGCATACAAATAATAATACATTCATAACAAAGTAGTAGTCGTTTATCACCCTGACATTTTTTTTCCAAGTACGTTCGACACTAACGCGACTCTAACACTACGACATTGACGAAAACAAAATGGCCTCTGTGAAATTTAATAATCTTTAAAAACGGTACAATCCGAGATACATAAAACCGTTCTTCAACGCTTGTCAAATTGTCTAATTCAGCAGGTATTTCTACGGGCATCATTTTATTTCAATATGCAATTTCGTTTAGTAGGTCTCCTCATTTTCAGAAAAATAAAATCAATTATATTATAGAACTTCAGATTCACTAAAAAATCAGGAACGAAACAAAAATTTTATTAAAAAACCGACTTCAATTAAATTGATTATAAAACAAAATTCGCGAAAAAGTAAAAGATAATTGCGTATTTTTCTTTCTACATTTTATTTAAGTCGATTTCTTTTGTTTTGTTCATCAAATAATGATTTGTCACGGTTCTTAACTGTGACTAGTCGTTACAGAATTGTGTAAAAATAAATGATTTTAAAATATCTTAGTGACTTTAAAAATACGAACTCTGTTTTTCAATATTATTATTATATTAATTAGAGATAGTTGAGCTTTCAAAGGTCAGCTTTTTATGACTTGAGTACAAATTGCGAAAGTTAAAACATAACCTTTGTATTTTCCTTGGCACTTGTAAAATCATTATTTTATTTTTAAGATATATGCCTAATGATGCGGCCTACGATTGCTGCGAGCACACTTGACGAAAATATACTTATTCTTAGACTCTGAGAGTATAGCTTTCTGACGCGTCCTCTTTTAGCGGAGTAGGTGTGAACATACAAGCGAAACATACAGAATATTCAGCAAGTATACATATATCTGAAAGGATATTGAAATTATAAATACATAATAAGTATAATACATGAATCATGATGACGGGGCTGTTGGTCCAGTGGTTAGTGACCCTGACTTCTAAGCCAGAGGTCGTGGGTTCGATTCCCACTCAGGACAAATAATTGTGTGATGAGCATGACCATTTGTTCTATGTCTGGTTGTAATTTATCTATAAAAGGTATGTATTTAGAAATAAATAATTATGTTTATCAGGAGTCTGGTTACCATAGTACAGGCTCTGCTTAGTTTGGGATCAGACGGCACTGTATGAGATGTGTGAAGTTATTATTATATTATTATCATGTGTTTATAAATGAATGTACTTTTTCAGACGAGGCAGTTCCGTAGGCAGAGAAAATACAGAATTACTAAATAATTAACAGTTCTTAATGTATTTAACGTTGAATATTGAAATTTTACGTTCGAAGAAACCGACTATTTTTAGCTCGCTGAATATTGTGCTTGAGACAGTTTTAATAAAATTTCCGCAATTTAAAGTGGAAAATTACACATTTATTTTCCAGAAGTGTTAACTTTTGTTACACCCACAATTCTTGAAGCTGAAAATCAAATTATGCAATTTAATCCTTAATTCTTTATTGTATACAAAAAGGGTTCATCTATTGTACAAAAAAAGATTGGAGGGATTGGGATTGTACAAAAGTGAGGTTAACATAATAAAAAAATCCTTTATCTTTTTTTATCTTATCATCCTTTATTATCCTTGTCGGTTGAATATTTTTTAAGGTTGATTATATATGTACTTTGCTTTGCAAAGGTTTTTAACAGAGTTGGCAACGCGCTATTCACGGCACTCGCGTTGACTTTATGCCTGTTTTAGCCTTATGAGTGTAAATAAATACGAATAAGGTACATTTACTTTAAAATAGTAGATTATAATTTCCACGCCTAAGTATTTAAACATTTATGGCAGCGGTAACTATGAAACAATTCACAAACATGTTACAACCATACCAACAGCCAATAGCTAATGACAAAATAGCGTGCCGTAAAGTAGGCTAACAATATAAGATGTTTATTACAGAATTATTACAAAATGGTTGCCAAAATGACGTTAAAAGGTGTTGTAAAATTTGTCTGTCATGTAATAAAGAGTCAAGATGTTGTTTCATTATAATCGTCGGTTAACGTAACGTTGCACCCATGACTGAGGTTTTGAATTCTGTTGCAACACATCTTGCGGTCGAAATTGGAGCTATTCGTGTCTATAATCGCAGTCTGAGTATGGTTTCGACTTCGGTGGCATACGGCAGATATTATTGTTCGTGGGTTATAATATGACAGGTAGAACCCAGTCTGTAGGTAATTGTTTGAAGATGTTATTGGCATTGACATAGTTCTCTGCTTAGGTCAAGGGTGATAAAGGTTCTACTGTTAGCTTGTTTTTTTTTATCTTATTTTTAAATCTTACTTACCTACCTACCTACTTTTGGTGAACCCCGCTGGCGTAAAACACAGTCTATCTATGAGCTTATAATTTTAATAAAGGTTATGTGAATTCTGAAAGCCTCCCCGGTCTGGGGATAATAAAGAGCTGGAGTACTGTAGAGAAGAAAACAGGAGACGTTTTTCAACAACAAGTATATGTGCGGTGTAGATCAAGCTGATTAATTAATTTCAGTGCACCGCACTGCTACACGTGGTAAAAATAGCGGTGGGTTTTGTTTACGAACATGTTGGATCTAGCCGCATGGTGCCTTTGCTTTCTAACTTCAATGTGCTAACTAATATTATTAATTTTTAACTAAAATTTGCATCGAAGTATAAATTCGATGGTTTATATTATTATCTGTTAAATTAAACCAAGTTTAAAAGTTGACATCCCTTTATGGCACTTATATGTGCTATAAACTATATATAGAAGTGTTATAGTCAGGTAGAAGAAGAATTGTTATACTAAAGTATATCCTAAGAGAAGTACGTCCAGCACCTGCATCACTTACAAAGAGTAAAGCATCTTACCGATACAGGCTCTCTGTTGGATTTAAACCCAACAGGCATTACCTATATGTTTGTATGTAAATACATACAACCGTATAGTTTTATTTTCATAGTCTTGGAACGATGAAGTACGTAAGCGCCTTAATTCATGATTCTCTTATTTTTTCTGGATGAAAAATGCCCTATCCCTATGTCTTTTTCTGTACTCCTGAAAACGGTTGAGTAGTTAAGGGATGAAAGTTTTACAAACAAACTCACTTTCGCATTTATAATATTAGTCAGAATTATTGTAGAATACTTACAGCGATATCAGCGTCTATTTTAGCGTAGACGTCGTGCTGCTGACGTTTGCGTGCACGCACGGCCTGTCGTAATGAGCTGCTGGTATCTCGACCGCACCACCCTCCAACGCGTTCGCCGACCACCTCCAACATGTCGGCTACGCGGCTATGGACAACGAGAAAAGATATTTTAATACTAAGGTCATTGGAAACTGAGTAATGTGAGTTAGTCATCCAAGGAAAAGGGAAAAGGTGATTTATCTATTTCATTTGCTATTTTAAAAAATTAGAGATCGACCTCCTTCTCTGCAGAAAAACAAGGATTTAGACAGTAGTATTAAAGTATACGTCAGATCATTACCAGTAACAAGGTAAACTAAAGAAAATGCCGAAATTTCATAAATATTATAATAAATACATTTTGTTTTATAGTATCGTAGTCGAAGCACTCAATCGTATTATATTTAAACAACTTAAAAAAAAAGAGGAGGCTCTATGTTCGGCAGTATTACAGGGTAGTCTGCGAAACCTGTGTATATTAATCAATGGTGTCAATCAAATAATAAATGGTGTTATAAAAAATTGTTAAAATTCCTAAAAGTTAGAAATATTATAGCCTAGTATTGTAAGAACCTTTTCATAGGCGCCCGTAAAAGTTACCTAAGGGAAAAAAGTGGAAAATGGGCAACAGCGTCTGTGAAACTTTAACATGACGAGTTTGCAAACAACCTTAATGATAAAAAAGAGAATGACTAGGCCCCGAGTTCCCGGCATCCCCGTTATTCCTGGCTACGGTAGGCGGCCACGACAACGGTGGTATTAGAGAAGCTAAGGGTATCCGCCTAGACTCTAGATGACCGGCCCTACATGGCACACAACATTTGCAGTCTGAGGACCGACACAAAAAAGATTGTGAAAAAGGTAACCGACATAACCCAGATAAGCAAATTGAAGTGGCAATGGGCAGGGCACATAGCACGCAGAACGGATAGCCGATGGGACCGAAAAGTTCTCGAATGGAGACCATGGACCGGAAAGCACAGCGTAAGACATCCAGGAACAAGGATGACAGACGACCTATTAAATATCGCAGGCCGCCGGTGTATGCAGACCGCTTCCAACCAGTCTTTTTAGAGGTCATTAAGAGAGGCCTTTGTCTAGGAGTGGACGTCCTATGGCTGAAATGAAATGAACATAAGGTGTAGTGCAATCTTATAAAACAATTAATGCAGGCCGTACATATTATTTATCTCCTATTTATGAAGATTGTAATAAATCGATTCAGGTATTCCTCGGGCCTCAGGAACAGGGAAAAAGATGAAAAGGATTTTTCCCCGATGAAAGACATCTTAAGTCCTTTTCTATATCCTTGACAATGTGTGCAAAATATCATAATTATCGATAAAGTAGTTGAGGTGTGAGACCGTAACAAACAAACTCACATTCACATTTATAATAGTAAGACTATGTTGAGCGCGCATTTTTATAAGGCGTGTTAACAAGTATACGAATTTTAACTAACTAACTTTTAAACTTTGTATTCGTGGACACAAAAATTTTGAAAATGTGCGGGTGGATGAAGAACCTTCTATCTCATGGATTCGACGAGGGCCATGGAGGGCAATTAATTCAAAAAACCTCAGGCTATACTAAGCTATGCAATAGGTACCTATATAATCGCGTTAATTTCCGAATACATGGTTATACACAAACAAAACGCGCGCTCAACGCCCGTCATCTGAAGATAGGCTTATAGTTAGGTCTGTAAATGTCTTTACATGAAGGCTATAAGGAGGGCGACGCACTGTTTTGCGTCATGAATCACTATATACAATTTGACATTATTATTGACAACTTGATAACAACCAATGTCACATTTACCTTGATCAAAATCTACGCACATCAAGATTATTTTCACATAAATTAGGAGCTGTGCGGTGTCCTCTATTCCATTTTTATTGCAAGCAATAAATTATTCATCGTGCGATTTTGTTTTGTTAAAAATCTACGCACATGAAGATTAGTTTCACATAAATTAGGAGCTGTGCGGTGTCCTCTATTCCATTTTTATTGCAAGCAATAAATTATTCAAAGTGCGATTTTTTTTTTGTTTATCACAACCCACGCTATTGGTTAATAGAATCACTTCGTAATATGTCAATCACTTTCAAATTATTATCATATTAATGTCATTATGTTAGGTATTCAAATCATCATCATATTAGTCAAGAAATGTTTTAATTTAAAACTTTCAATTGAATTGAAAGAGACGAGTATCACTGGTTAAACCCACAGATGGTAGCACTTTTGATCCAGATAAATTAAGTTAACATCTATACTAATATTATAAAGCTGAAGAGTTTGTTTGTTTGGTTGAACGCGCTAATGTCAGAAACTACTGGTTCGAATTGAAAAATCTTTTAGTGTTGGTTAGCCCATTCCTCGAGGAAGGCTATAGGCTATATAACATCACGCTACGACCAATAAGAGCGGAGCAGTGACTATAAACGCAGGTGAAACTGCGGGGACGGCTAGTACATACATATGCTCACACTTTATTCCAGTTCGGGGTAGGCGGATACTATAAAACGCCATTTGCCACGTTCCTGACCTACAGCTCGCGCCTCTTCCACATTCATTAGTATACTGCCGATCTGGTCAGTATACGTCTTTCTTTTATCCGCCCCGACTCGCCGACAGGGGCCTTACAAACGCCATAGGTTCATTTTCATTGGTCGTTAACTCAGTCGTTATACCGCATGCGGAGGGAGTCCTCGAATACGGTATAACGACTAATGAAAGTGCACCATCGATATATCAGTCGATATGCAGCATGCGGGGAACTGAAATTTCAAACCAATGAAGACTTTTCACAAATTAAGTTAATTAAAAAATTATAGTATTTTAAAAATATTTTTATTAAACATCGAACCGGTCTTCCGCCTACTTGTTTATACAGGCTGTATTTTCTATTAAATCGTTATTTCGCTCTAACTGCCGATTGTTCTTATGAGTTAACTTATATAATTTAAAACATAATATCATTTTATTATAGCAATTATCAAAGGTTCAGGAAGTTTTATTATTCCTTTGTTCTTTTTATTACTTCATTAATTGTAAACCAAACCAGTTTTTTTTGTTTCATAGGGGTTAATTAGGTTTAATTTCAATGTTAAAATCGTTTGAGGTTATTCATACATTATGGAACATTCGCGATCCTCTTGATTAATGTCAATGTCTGCTAATTTTTTATAATTAATTTTTCGGCAGTTTTGTATGAATATTTCTTTAGTTTTAGCAGCTCGCAACTGTAAAAGTAGTTGTTGTAATTTTTTTATAAATCTAAATAATCTAAATAAATGTAAATTATTTGAGACTTTGATTGGTGATTTTTTTTTTGGATAAATAGTTAAATCAAGACTGGCGTATAATTAGTGTACTTTTTGTTACTGCAGAAGTCTATTCAGATTTCAGCGGTATTATATTATACCAATCCAGCTTAAGTTTTTTTCGAAATGAATATCGCATGAAATTTCTAAATCGTTAATCACAGTCATGAAGACTGTGATTGGCCATGATACGAGGAAGGGCAATCATTAGCTGCGTATGATTTACGATAATTAGGAGTCGAATACTGGAGTTCATTGCATATTTCGTACGTGTAAGGGCCAATAGATGGATTCAGTCTATCCTTTGAAGAATATGGAGACAAAAAATTAAAAAAGGTGAGAAGCCAGAAAATTTTCTTTCTTTTGACAAGACATTACAGGAGATTTTGATAGATAAATATAATTGATATTATTACAACTTTAATAAGAAAACACGATTGCTTTATCAGACCTGTTATTATAACTCATTAAATAATTGTCTCAGAATCCAAGTTGCGAATCGAGAATACAACCGTGTGGGTAAATGGCAAGACAAGAGAGAGTATAACCTGTCTCAATATAATCTCGATTTATTAGAAAAAGTTTTTAACAAAGAAGGTAATCAGGTTATTATATTATGTGCAGCGGCCAAACAAGATCGACTGTTTAAACTCTAACTTCTATTTATATCCTAATAATCCCATCTAACTGTAACAAGAGTTAGGTACTTTTCCAATTATTTTGAGTGTCTACTTTTCGCTTTGAAATATGAAAAAAAAAGGCGGGAGGCATGTCTTCTTCTGTTACTTTAAGAAACAAAATATTTATCGCTACAGGTATGCGTTAGAACATGAGGCTTTACGTAACGTGACGAAATGTGGATGTACAAAATACATTATTATCTCTGCCTGACCTTTCCTCAAAAAAAGTTTTTGTCTGTGTCTTCTTAGTGTTCCCTACTCGAAATCGAATCCCGGGATCGATCGATGCATCACCAGCAAAATATACACATCGCTACTACATTTTATCAAAATGTCGTATGGTTATTCTTAGTCATGGAACTTAACGACATCGTCATATTGAGTGATTTTGAGTAAAAAGCCGGCCGTCAATCATGTAAATCGGATTTTGGAATTAACATATATTTGTAAACAAACAAAGCATGTTACATTTATGCCGAATGACTAGTGCCGTAGTGCGAGTTTTTCCACTTACGTTAAAAGTCGACTACGTTTTGTAGGAAATTAAAACCGGCGCTAGTACATTTCAAACGCTAACGCCGCCCCACTCCGCCCGCTGTTTGCCCCAACCTTAAGGACATCGACAAAATATACTAATTATAAATAATTAATTAATTAATACGAAATCCCACAGCATGATTAATACGTCTATCTCTAAAATATATGTAGGTATTGTGTATTTTTTCTTAGTTGTCTGAAATAGTAAACAGACATGGCCTACTGGTAGCTGTAGACAATAGATAAGGATGGGAGCTTATCGAACGAATGACTGGACTGAATTATTTTAATAATGATCACAATCAAAGAATTTAGGTAGAAATAATAAAACAAGCTATTTTTAATGTTTATTATTCGGATGATTCACTCCATCATCATTACTACTCGCCTCTTCTGAAACATGTATCATGAAACTCAGGTCGGTGCCTCTGATGAAGGATCTTTAAGCCGTCAAGCTGCACGATTGTCTCCTTCTTTTTGTATACGTTCAATACAATTTCTCTAAGACGCCATACCAATTTGGCTTAAGTCTCCTTTAATTAATTTCTTGAATTCGGTCATTTTAAAACATGCGATTTTAATTGTGCCCATATTGATAAAATTGGGTTTCACAGCCGGACATAGCTCATTACATTTTAATATAATGCATGTTAATTTATGGTAAAACTATTATTAAACACTTATTATTTACATTCGTCAATGAGTCGTCTACCCAATACAAGAATATTTTTTAGAATCAGACTGGTAGTTCCAGAGATTAGCGACTTTAAATAAACAATAAACCAATATAGATTAAGTTACCAACACATTATAGATTTTACTTTTTTTGTATAATATTTCTATAGTAAAATGGGAGAGCATAAAAAAATATGAATCAGTCATTTTTTGAAAAACTCATGGAAAAATATTTTAAGTATTGAATAATTAAATTTACTATGTTAGGATTTTTATTTTCGAAGTTTCACATGTCTTTTATTAATTAATAGCTGACCCGCAGACGTTATCCTGTACCAATTATGTTTTAATTTCATGAAAAAGAAGCACTGCTATTTTTATTCCGATTTCCTCATTTCCCAACCATCTTTTCCACTTTTCTTTCCCTAAAAAACCTTATTTAGACGGTTTCTAACATTTAAAAGCAAAAAAATGCCAATCCATATAGATTTATAACGAAAGCTGAGTTAAAATACAAAGTTAGTTGGTTTATTTTGTTTTTACTTCCGAATGTAGATTTATAAAAAACTAGACAAATAAATATTACTTGTAACTTGCACAGTTAAGTAATCACTGTCTAAAGTTTGCATATAAAAATATTGACTAGTACAAATTAATGTACTTAGCCATGTTACAACTGAATTGTACTAAAATGGAAAACTTAGCGAGTAAGGACAAAAATTCAAACTTAGATATCCGGGCATTTTCTATTATTTACATTTGAATATTATTTTGCTGCATCTAATTAATACTTGAACGATCTTCCATAAATTTCATATTTTTCATTTAAGTGGAACGCGGGAGGTAATTTTCACTCAATGTTAAACTTGAATTGCTTGCTTGCCGGACTTAATAGTAATTTCCCTATTTCAGGTAAACAAACAATGTCATCTATATATTAATACGTGAAGGGAATTCTTTGTGAAAGAAATTATGCATATTTAAAGTTTATGTATAGAAGAAGTCCAGACTGCTAAAATGTTTTAACAATGTGTTACAAATTTTAAAATTACTGGCAAAACACTACATCAACCTGCAACTGACCAGTATATTTGTTGACCTGTCATGTTACGTAACTCTATGCAATGACAGTTCAAGTTAAACTGACCAATGAAATAAACCAAAAATGAATTATGGTAGAAATTCGACCACCAGGCGACTCTAGTTTACACAATTATGTATGAGAACAAATATTTGCAGATCATCTATGTATATGTTCAGACAATGCAATTCAGTATCATCAGATTTCCCTTATTTGGTAATTATATAAAATTGCAAAGATTTTTTTTCCCATCCTTCAACAGAGCTTAGCTCTCTTATCCTACTAATATTATAAATGTGAAAGTTTGTGAGGATGTATGGATGTTTGTTACTCTTTCACGCCAAAACTACTGAACGGATTGCGATGAAACTTGGTATGTAGATAGCTGGAGACCTGGATTAACATATAGGCTACTTTTTATCCCGATATTCCCATGGGATCGGGACTTAAGCAGGTGAAACCACGGGGCGCTGCTAGTTAATAATATTATTAATTTCGATCGAATTTGACCTCTGAGGGACCTACTGTGTTATAATTTTATCAATCGGAGGCAGACTGCAAATCACTCGAACTAGTGATCGGCTGCTGAAGAGATGATCACAAAAATAATTGTGTATTTAGAGTAGTCATAATCATGCTTATTAAAGATATACTGTTTTATTCACGTGTGTATTTCAGGGATGCCGGACCAGTTTCGGACCCGACGGGGGCCCTTTTTCAAGGAGTAAGTGTGTCTGAGTGAGAGTGAGGCTTTCGGAACGTGCGGATGTAGACGGTTATCGGAAGAAACGGACGAAATACACGATGGTACGATAATATTAGTATATTATAACAATCTATTCAGTAACCTATTTGGCATGATTAGTATATGTTTGGGATAAGCTGGAGGGGCGTGAAATATACATATAATTCTTTCATGATAATATGAACTTTGTGTTGTAATAAAATAACTGGTAATAAAATAACAAGATTATTTCAATAAAGTCGACCAGATTCCCAAAGGTGTACCCCCTTTACCTGTACACCTTCGAAATCTGGGAATATGTCGGCAATTCATTAAGGGGATATAGAGGAGTTCATTTGCAACCATTTGGTTGCAAATGACCCTTGACCTGACCCTTATGACCCCTATGCAAATGTCAACTGTTTTCAAATTTCGAGTTCAAGTTTCCAGTAATTTCAAATTGTGTTTTTCGAAGATATCGTGTTATAGAACTTGGAAAATTAATAAAAAAATACTAAAGTTACTTTTTACGTTTACCACGATATCTTCGAAAATACATAAAACTTAAAATAACTCGAAAACGGTTGACCTTTGCATAAGGGCCATAGGGGGTCATTTGGTTGCAAATTACCTCCTTTACATCTCATTATGGTATTGCTATTGCCAACATAATACCAATAATCCTGTATAAATTAAATTTCTAAAACTAAAATAAAAAGGAAGGCCAAGACTAGACAAATAACACTAGAGTATATTTTATTTTTTATGGTATCGGGGGCAAACCAGCAGACGGGTCACCCGATGGTAAATGACTACCGCCGCCTATGGGCACCTGTAACTCGAGAGTCACAAGTGCGTTGCCGCCCTTTAAAGTGGGAGTAGGAGAAGAGGGGGACGGGGAGAAGAGAGGGGAAGGACGGGAATAAGGGAGAGGGAAGGGTTAGGGCCTCCGGTAACCTCACTCACGCGACGAAATGCAATGCTTTCATTGCTTCACTGCCGGTTTTCTGTGAGGCCGTGGTATCGAGCGGAGTAGAGCCGGCCCATACGTGCCGAAGCATGACTCTCACACGTAAAATATGCGTAGTCTTAGATTTCGGTTATTAAACGCAGCCTTCCATTAAAAATTGTAATTAAACTTAGAAGTTTCTCGTATTCTGTTTCATAGAGTAACATCTATGTAAATTTTGTAGGCAGAATAAAATAATACTTGAGGTAGATAGTTAAAAGACGTGATTTTTTATACAAATCTTTACATAGTGTTATATCGCCTCTCTTGGTTCTTTTACGAATGTATTTTAAAAGTAGGTATATAGTGTTTATATCTTGTACAATGGTACGGAAAGTCGTACAGTTTTTTCCAAATTCCTACCCCGGTTGCTAATACAATTTAATAAGTAGCTGGATGACAGACTTTTTTTGTAAAATCGCGTTTTGTTTGGAAAAGACAATAAAAAATAAACTTAATAATGAAAACGGCAAAATGCGAGTCAGAATCGCATACTAAAGCCCTTTCATTTTTTTTACTTACTAGCTGCGCCCCGCGGTTTCACCCGCGTAAGTCCCTTTGCCGTGGGAATATCGGGGTAAAAAGTAGCCTATGTGAGCCAGGTCTCCAGCTATCTACCTACGCCAAGTTTCATCGCTATCAGTTAGTTCAGTAGATTTTGCGTGAAAGAGTAACAAACATCCATCTGTCTCACAAACTTTCACGTCCTACTAATTTTATTAACGAGAAAGCAGTGAAACGACACCGGGACTTACCCGGGTGAAACCGCGGGGCGCAGCTAGTTTATAATATTAGTAGGATTGTTACTTATTTAAAACATACTTGTGAAAAATATACAATTAATCTTTAATTATATTTTATTTTTGTGGCAATGGAAATACAAACTCTGTGAAAATTTCCACTGTTTACCTATTAAGGTTCATGAGATACAGCTCGCTGAAAGACAGACGGACAGCGGAGGCCTAATAATAAGGTTCGGATGGCACCCTTTTGGTAGGGAACTGTAAAAAGAGACTTATCTAAATACAAAATTAGATCCAAATCTTTAGAGCCGTTTCCAAGATACTCGAAATATCTATATAAAAGGTAATCCCTATATAAAAGGTAGATAGATAATAAATGGCTAATGATTTTTATTTTAAACCAATTTTCAACAAAATATATGCTCTTTATGCGGAGTTAATTTTCTTCTGCGGTAAATCGGTATTTTTTACGAAATTTAGTATAGTAAAATTGTTTACTTAAGTTTTAATTTTTTTTACTTTACTGTTAAATACATAATAATGCTATGTATGTACATATATGTAGTAGTTTCACTGAAGACTGTACGTTAAGTAATAATCTAATAATAAAGCACACGAAATGACGAAAAAATATATAATTATGATCTTCGTAAAATGATTATATTTTTATTTTTTTGTTTTGAAGGCTATTTACTTACTTTACGGACCATATTAAAAAAAATACAGTCAATTTATTGTATAAATGTAGCTGAATGTATTTTTTTTAGTATCTTATCTGTTCTTAGTTGTGTGTATTCTATTGTACAATTAAACAAAGAAAAATGTATGCAAAGATTAATCAGGCTTAAAATACTATTGTACTTCAACAAGAATAACTGATATCATAGATACCAACCTGGAAGTGAAGAACCAGTAGAGTATAGCGGTGAAGATGGCGAGCTCAGCAGCCCCGCTGGCCACCCTCACGTGCTCAACCATCGTCCACACGCTTATCATCGTATCCATTGTACTGTTGTCAACAGACACTACATCACCCGTCCAGTTCCACAACGCACTTACTTCGATTATTTTCGACGAAATATTTACAACTTTCGACACTAATTCTGAATTGATAAATGTCACTTTGATCAATATTTATAACCGCGTCATTAAATCGAGTTCTGGAATAAATTAATTATTAATAATTAGTCTTTGGAGCAGACGCGTGCTAACTCCGTGAAAGTCGAAACAATATTGCGAGAACTGCAGATGTGATAATGAATCGACCTATGATCAACATCAGCGCACCGCATGCCGACGCTCGCTCTAACGTGATAAATAAGATACTAACCCTGTGTAATAATTTATAACTAATTAATTGGTTTGAGATAAACTGATGACCTGTGTTCCCGCACAGTGAGTGCTTGATCACAATTGGTGTCGAAGAATAAATTTGCCTGTGCAACAGTGGGGGAAGGATAATGGGGCTATCATTGTGAGTGGTAGGACAATATTAAGATACAGAAATATTACTGCCAAAAAATGTTATGTATATATATTCAATAAGTTTAGACGGCGAAATGCAAATAAAGAGCTCCATTGACATATTGATTGAGGAGTATAGAGATGAAAGAGAGATGAGATCATTTACTTCGAACGATATTATATACTGTAATCGATGGTATAATATAATTTAAGTAAATAGAGAGCTTAAAAAATCAAATCTTGGTTTAGCTTCTCAATCAAAATTATCTTAATACCTATATAAATGTGAAAATCATTTCTTTTGTTTAAAAAATTAATTTGCTATAATCACATTTTACTTTAGACATTTTACGAGTCTAGTTGAAAATCCGACCTTACTTTGAAATCACTTTTATTTTGCTATTCTGCTTGCAAGAATAAGTATACATTTTATAAAAACTAGACAAATTGACATTACGCCTAACTTTGGACCGACCTCAAACAGTTAAGTAATCAATTAATCACAATCTAAAGGTTGTACGGAAAAATATATCGACAAGCGCAGTTTTAACATACATCTATATCTATAATTCTATTGATTTGAGAGTTTTAATAATACATACGTATTAAGATCCACTTTATCATTTGTTTTTATATCTTGTAGCATTTTATACCTTTAATTAAATCGACAAAGATCACGGCTTATCTCAGCATTTTTTCTTAATAAAAAAAAAACTTCAGAGAGATGGATTGTCGTGTTATCAGCTACCTACTTAAATTATTTGAATTGATGTCATATGATTGTGTCATGTGGTGAAAACGTGATTCCTCATTCGATTTTATTTGCAAAAGTTATGCATTTTGAATAATTAATTAATCTGTTCTGAAGAAATGAAATATTTAATTAACAAACTCCTTCAAACATGTTTTGGTGAAGGCTGAATTAGCTAAGAGATTTTTTATCGATTTGTATCTCATCTAATGTGGAAGTGATTTTTAATATAGATTGTACTTGAATTTGTTAATGGCGATAAAATAATTTAAATATAACCTTAGTTTTAACTTGTATTATAAGTTTAATGAGTCGCTATTATTAGAGGCTAGGATCGCAAGGATACAGGTAAAGTATTTTATAACCATTTAACGAATTAATAAATTCAACAAAAAAAACTAAAGGACTTATTCAAGGCGACATAAGAGGATTACAAACGTGAAAAATCGTTATTCTGTTTGACTTAAGGCTGCTTCTGATAATATTATTCATGATAAATGAATTTATTTTGCAAAAATGCCTTTTCAGACACTTTTACACGTCGAGTAGTTCTGGTGAAACTAGATGGAGCCGGCTTTTTTCTATGTCTAACCTTGAAATTAAACGACGAAACAAGCACACAAGAATCCAAGTCTACATAAACTCAAAATAACACTAACATTAACTTTGAGCTTCATCAAATGGCTCAAAGTCCCCTAACCGAGGTAAGGAGATCGCTACGCTGAATGTTTCTAAACGAAATTTAGGGTCACTATTTAGTGACTATAAATAATTTAATAATAATTAAAAAGTATGTTTTCATAAAATTATACACTACAGTCGAAGTTATTGCAGGTTTTATAGACACAGCTGTTTTCTTAACATTTGTTATCATTATCATGTACGTAGAGTTGCTATACTTGTATAAATTATTTTCTCCTGCAAGAGTTCTGTAATGCAAATTAATTTCCTATTTTTGGGATAGGCTTATATATAGTTAGACCAACGTTAAATATACAAAGAAAAACAAAACACATCCTCTTTTGAATAAGTAAATGAATACGACACCGATTTAATTGAGTTAGGCGTTGACATACATTGAAAAATTATAAGAAATACCGTAATACATACATGTCAAAGCCAATGTCGCTAATTCACACGCCTATGATCAAAGAGTATAGGAGTAAGTTAGTCATAACACTCTCATAAAGTACAATTAAGGTAAAAGAATAGACATTTATGGGATTATGCCAAGCCAATACTCATACACAATATAAAAAATATTTATGATAACGAAAAAAAATCTGGTTACGAATGCTAAAAGATCATAAATTTTGACCCATGCTCTGTTGAAGACAATAGATTAGACCTTTTATTACGTGCGCCTAGATCATACACCTTAAGGAACCTCTTTTAAATACGCCTTAGCGAAATTCTCTAGTGAATACTTGATGTCAAATAAAGACGTACTACGGGTGATATGCAATATTCGAATATATTATTTTCAGATTTTACTCGAGAGACATATTACTTATATTTAGGACATGCAATGTGCGTGCTAGAGTGTTTGCTAACAGAATTCATTAGCGTTCCACTTAGACGTGTACTGCTTCAACAAACGAATGAATCAGTCCATTCTCATTGTAGGCAAATCAAGTTTAGAAAACCACAAAGTTTTATCGTAAAGCGAAATTTTATCAATTTGTAAGATCCCAGATCAATTAGTCACATTTGTATCACAAAAAAGCAAGGAATATTTGACGGGGTCACTCTAAAACATAATTATAGACTAAGGAGTTTGAAGGCGAAATGGCACAAGGCAAAGGCACAAACAACGTTCTTTAGCTCAAACAAGAATATACCTGATGGTATAACGAAGGTTAAAATGACGTCTAGAAAGACAAAGTATGATTGCTTGCAACTATATGTCTTGAATTACAATGATACAACTAGATTAACTATAGAATATGATTAAAATAAAGGTAATGACGTAACATTTAACTATTGTAAAAAAAAATAGGATCGAAATATTTTGAGGAGCAATGTATTCATTAATTTCAATCATATAACAGTATCCGGTGCTTACAAAAACGTTTTGATTTAGCCAATAGAATTCCTCGCGTCTCATTTCCCCCACTCATTAACATACCTGCACGGAATCGTAAACAGCCATCATAGAACATCCAATCAAACACCTTTAAGACGTGTATTATTTACATTTTCAAGGTGGAAGTAAAGGAAAGACTGTAGAACAAATTTACGACAGTCAAGCCAAATATACTAGAGCAAATATCAGTAGTCTTACAGACAAAATACAGATTGGTCACTTAGATTGGTAAACTTATCAAAATTTCTTACAACATACCGCGCAGCTTGGTCACCTACTGAATACAAAAAATATTATATGTAATTGTTAATGAAGAAAGCGACAATATCACTCAGGCAAACAATTAAAAGAAAATAAAATGGTACTGAGTAAATAAAGATGTTGAAAAGGTCACGAAATAATAAGGTAAAGTATGGTGTTAATAAGAATTTATTAAGTTGAGAATGAACTGATATTGCCTTTAAATAAGAAGTAAATTGTGCTAATTTAATATCACTTTAGCTAGACCTAGATTAAAGAATTAATTTCTATTTCACATTTCAATTCCTCGGTGAAATGTGATGATATAACCACTTGAATTGTATGCATCTTTATGAATGAGGTAAAGCGAAACAATCGGGCCGTAGCTAATGGTATAATGCGGTGCGGTCAATATCATCATTCAGTTCTCGAATATCGATTTCTAGCAAGCGTTTGATACACAGCATGGTGACAATACTTGCTGTTAACTGACTGTAAGGGTGTCATTTAATAATACGATATTATAGCTCTGACGTTGGCACAGAAAGTGAAATCGGTATGCAAGCGTAGAATGCTCGCAAATAGCGATGTTGTAAAAAAAAGATTTTTATGCAAAATTATTTTTTTATACTTTACCAAATTTTTACCACTCTTTTAAATGAACAATGTGCGTTTAAAATGTTAACAGTTACGATTTATAATTTATTTCTTTTATAGGTCACTTTGAAACAACTAGTAACGAACGTTGAAAGAATACGAATTTTTATATAACACAATCGAGAACGGTTTGAGCAAGGCGCGGGCGCAGTACGTATTTGCTCATGCGCGGGCGATACACAACTGAGCGGTGAGACGCTAGCGCATACGTCACAAAATCGCGCGACCGTTCTATTACCGTAGTGACAATGAATGAGTTAATGCGTAAAAGAAATGGGAGCCCGAACTACTGCTACCGGATTGACCCTTCATGTACTTCGACAAAGCAATATTCATAAAATGTAAAACTTCCATGTAGGCTTTCTGTAGATATTTTAAATGTTTGTATCATCTGCATTGGTTTAAAGTAGTGCGATAGTGGATCATAAAACCAATACTGTGATAAAACACAGGGCACTAACTGCTGGAACGTTTGAACAACCGTAAAAACAAATGATAAATCAAATGAGGTTTCATTCTTAATTCGTAAAGAAATTAAATAGGAACCACAAGTAAAACCTTATCTTTTATATTTATGGATATAGATTTACTGGAAATGGGTTTATTTTAGGTTTTGATCGTCAAATTTCTGGGGAACTTACAGGACTTGCGAGATCTTAAAACTTTAGAATGCACTTTTATAAAATTTAATAGATATTTGGCGTGCCTACAGTCATGTAGGTAAAATAAGACATATCCTATTTACATAACAAAACTAGTTTGAGTGAAACGAGAGTGTCTAAAGTAAAAACATGTAAAAGAAACAATTATACCCATAGGAAAATGTTATATAATAATATTTTATTAGACAATGTCAACACACTGAATGGTGTCAAGACCAAGAATGTCATCAATTTAAGATCTAGAGTATTTATGGTACATACTTGATTACACTAATGAAGAAAGGAGTTATTTTAAGAAGCTAGGTTACATTTGCGTTGAATTTGACTTCGTCATGTGCGACTGCTTTGAGTTTTTTAAACAGAGAATATTGAACACACGAAAATAAAAAAAAATCCTAACCCTATCCCGTAAAACCGCGACCACACAGGGCTGCAGAAGATTCATTAAAGGAGGTATAGGAGGATATATCGTTGTTACGGGCCCTGAAGCGTAAGATAGCCTGATAACAAAGCCAAATCGCAGTGGCGTCAGGCAGAGCTCAATACCTTCCTGCCGAACGAGAGCAGGTATTATCTGAAACAGCCATACCTGGAAGGCATTTGCGTAAGACAAAAGGAAAAGTTTGTCGCCCACTAGTAAAACCTCCACCTTTGACAACCAACAACGGCCGCCTGTAAACTTTGAGGAGTGCCTTTGCTTCCAAGTCTAATAACGCAAATGTAGTTACGCGTCATCTGAACTTTAGACCGCCCAGTCTTACAATACGGCAACGTAAATGTAGCCAAAAAATATCGTACGATCTAAGCAGAAAAAAACGTTGTCTATTCTAAAAATACCAAAAAAACATGTCTGGATACTAATAACTGAACAAGAAAATGTCTGAGTTTGTAAATATTGAGTAATAAACTACTTGTGTTTGTAGTACGTAATTTAGTGAAGACTTTTATCATTGAATCTAAATAACCCCCAACATAAATAAGCACCTGGTAATATATTAAAAGTTAAAACGTTTATATACCTAACTAATGAGAAAATCCTCAATTTTCTGATCCAAACTAACTGAAGAAGAAATTTTAAAGAAATCACAACAGATTTCGTTCAGAATATAAGGTCATTGGAGTAGGAAGTTATTTGTGAGTTTGGACGAGTAGGTTAACGAACTTAAAATATGATCACCATTGCCATCTTTATTGTAAAACTATAACATTATTACTTTTACCTTATTTAGACTTTTAGAGTATCCTATATAACTTATCCTGTTTACCTCCAACTATGTACACAGATTCGTTACAGCTATAAAGCGGGATGTCTTTATTTTTGAGAAGTTATGTTTTAAAAATAATTATCCCTTATTTGTAATCTAATAGTAATTGAAAATCGAATAGTTTGGATAACTTCTACTGTCTGTGGGGTAAAGTTTGGTGCAATAGTTTCTAAGATAATGTGTGCCCTGTGCTCGCAATCTAACAGTAATTTAGGCAAAAAATCCTCCAAAATTTTCAGTATTCATAAACATTCCTATACATATCTATAAGCTGGTGAGTAAGGTCTATTTTTGAAGAAAATAAAGTCGTTCTCAAAGAAAATGCACAAGAGATCAAAAGAAAACAAAGATTTTATCAATAGTCACAGTAATCAAACCTATTTCAAGAACTATACAGCGTGTAAGTATCACCGACGCGAAGAAAATGCAAAAGTCAGTTCATCATAAAAATGCGAGATTAAGAATTTATAGTAATTAGTTTCATTTGGCGCTACGCAATGTTCGCGGTATTTTTTTTGTGCGGTGCGGTGAATGACCTTAAACGTTCGGTGCCGTCGAAGCAGCTAATTGCATAAATGTTGTTTAATTGATTACTACATAGCATAAATGCTATGTAAAGATTCGACTTAAGTATACATATTAAACAAAATAATGTTTGGATGTCACATCACAAAAAATAGATAATCGTAAGTAACCTTACTTTTTTCGTATTCTGCAAACTTGTTTGAGCACAGTTACTCAGTCATAAAAATATATGTATGCAATATTTGTCGTCAATCTACAGTAAAAAACAAGTCAGATGGGTGAGAATAGGTTTAGGTACCTATATGTGTCCTTTCAAGTCCTATAAATATTTCGCAGGTTTTCACAAAGGTATTATATAATAAATACCTTTTTGTGTTCCTAAAAATCACGTAGATCCTAGAGATCACGTTAATTTTATTAGTCAACTGTACGTTTCTCAAAAAAATAAAAGGGTTGGTGAAATATACTAACGTGTTATTTATTGTCTGCTGTTACCACAGTCCCCAAATATTCCAGTACCAAAAAGAGCGTGCAGTTGCACATCAAACTTGCTTTGGTAAAGAATTTTGTGAAAGTGATTCCGAAAGATGGACTTGGAAACTCTGTTTTTCAATACAAAATTTCCTTCGCTATGTGAGACTCATTCATTTCATGCTCATTACAAACTAAACACATGAAACATATTTATATGCAATAAAATGGGTTTAGTAAGTGAGAATCATTTTTTATTTCTGACTAGCAGCGCCCCGCGGTTTCACCCACTTAAGTCCCAGTCCCGTGAGAATGTCGAGATAAAAAGTAGTCTATGGGTTAATCCAGGTCTCCAGCTATCTACATACCAAGTTTCATCGCAATCGGTTCAGTGGTTTTTGCGTGAAAGAGTAACAAACATCCATCCATCTATCCATCCATACATCAAAACTTTCACATTTATAATATTAGTGGGATTATAATTAATCAGTGGTCAACAGTGGTTTGGTATTCTTAATAATGGTTTCGAATAATTTTATGTCAACACTTTATGAAACTATCAAATACTTTGGAATATTGGCGCTGGATTTTAAGATAAGATAAGATAACTTTATTTGTCTAAACATGTGTACAGATGGTGTTACATTTTGTGTGTTTATTTTCATATTAGACTACAATAAGTATACCTATTACTCGTATAACTAAATTAAAATATGACATTATTACACTAATGCTCTGAGACCATGCATGTTTCAAAAATCAGCACCTGGAGTGAAAGAGTGGCAAAGTGTGTGTATTGTGATAAGGTGACAAAGTGTGTTTGTGTTGTGATAAGCAATTATAAATTAGAACCTCTAGTGGTTTAACTCGCGCTTTGCCAACCCTCTTTACTTCCGCCTCCACACAAAAGCAAAAAGTCAATACTACGCTAGTATAATGCTGGCTAACCGCGGTCACCAGTGGAAATGCTACTCCAGTTAATCTGCTGTGCTTTTTCTCTTCTGTAAGTCGTTGGTAATTATGCCATATACACACGTGTTAGTAACAAAGGTAGCTTTATTTTTAATATACTCAACGGAGGTAGAAAACATAAAAGTACATGAGCATCAGAGTACAGCAATCGCTTCAAGGGATGCCAAGTGGACATAAACGGCGCACAATTGTGTTCTTGGAGGCCCAATGGACGGACAATTGCTTGACACAGCTGTAATTGATGGGTCTCGTCTCCGTTATACTATCATGCAACACATATTAGCGATGTTACATTTTATGGATGTCATGAGCGAGATAAGTGGTGCATCCGGTTGCAGGGCGAAAATCAAAAAATTAGGTCTCTTGGTTTGTGTTTGACACATAGAATTTCAGGCTGGATACATTTTTAAATTAAAAGTTTCATATTGAGTAAGGCCGTAGAACGTACACTAAGCTAGCCAAACAACGTATTGGCATATTAGTCAATCAATTTCTTAATTTGCGAGAATGGGTAGGTATGTACAAAGTTTCTCCATCTTCCACCTATTACGTTATGCAAACGTTCAATAACATGCTCTATAATGATAATGAAAACTTTAAGAATTCTACAATACTAGATTCTAATTTAGATCTACGTTGTAATTATAGTATGTTTAGGAAAAATAGAGGATTATTAAATAATAATGATATGAAAAATGTATTCCAAAATCTTAGTTATCTTGTGAATAAAGATGTTTGTTCAATTGAAAAGATATTAAAACAGGATACTATTTTTTTTCGAGAATAAATTAAAATACACACTTCTTCATCAAAACATGGCAGGAATACTAAACAAAACTGACATGTTGAAAAGGTTCAGAGTCCAATCTTAAAATTACAGATTACAAACTAACTGCATGTTTTTGTAGGCCTGACCCACGAAGGGGGGGCTCTTGCATTCTCGTCAGAAAACACTTAGATGTCATACCAATTAACAACTGTATAAAACCCACACTATTTCACTTTGAATCCTGTATTACAGAAATAGTTCAACTTAACGTTTATGTTATTTGTATCTACAGAATTCCAAATAACAACGCAACTGTATTTCTCAAAAACCTTGATGAACTCCTAAAAAAATTCACAAAAAAGAGGAATAAAAATATAATACTATGCGGTGATTGGAATATTGATTTATTGAAAACTAAAAATAGCAGTACAAAGAATTTACTTTCAATTTTACAAAATTATAATATGGTAAATTATATCATCACACCAACAAGAAAGGAGGCTTGTCTGGATTTAATAACTAGCAACTTGTCCAATGTTAATTTGAAAACACATTACTTAGCGTTATCAGACCATGAAACGGGACAGAGTATTTCTTTTGAAATCACAAAGTGTAAAAACGAAAAAAGATACAGTAAATTTTGGTTTGAAAAACGACAAGACTATAGTAGTGAAGATACTAATAAATTTATATCCAGCATGAACGCACTCTCTTTCAACGATGTTTACGAGTGTATTGATGTCGATGAGGCGTTCAACCTCTTCTATGACAATATCACATTGTTTTGTAATCTATGTTTCCCTGTAATTAATGTTAAAATAACAAATAAACCTGTTAAAGCTAAATGGATTACTACAGGCCTAAGAAAATCATGCATACATAAAAGAAACCTATATGTTAAGTATCTTCAATCACCCTTAAATAAGATTAATCATCTCAGACAATATAATATGTACATCTTAAAAAAATGTACGCTCCAGGCTCACAAAATACCAGATATATCGCTAAATAAAAAAATACTGGTAAAGCAGCTTGGAAAATAATTAAACCTAATTTTAACTATGAAATTAATGCGAAAGATATAAAATTAATAAAATTAAATAACGAAGAATTCTCTGACCTGAAACAAATAGCAGATAAATTTAATAATTATTTCATTAACTTAACCAAAACTCAAAAGACATTTACACATAATAATAAACTTTTTAATAACATTTCATATAATCCAAATACTATTTTCTTAAATCCAATCGATAATACGGACATTCGTAAGATAATCAATGCACTCAATAACACAAACTCAACGCGCTATGACGATATCAGCACAAAGATTTTAAAAAAATGTGGCAAATGTCTATCGAGCCCATTGAGCGACTTAATAAATGTGTCTTTCTTTCAAGGTAGATTTTCCCAAAACGGTTAAAATACTCCATAATAAAACCGCTTTATAAAAAGGGTGAAAAAACGGTAACGTTAATTCCAATTATTTCAAAAATATTTGAAAAAGCGATGCATAATGTTTTATATAGTTTTTTAATGAAACATGACATTTTAAGGCCAGAACAATTCGGTTTAAAAAAAAACTCGTCAACTACACTAGCTTGCTTTACACTTGTAAAAACAGTAACCGAATTCTTGGATAAAAAAATTCGAATTACATCAATTTTCCTTGATATGTCGAAAGCTTTTGACGTCGTGTCACACAATCTCTTACTACACAAACTTGATAAGTATGGAATACGAGGTAATGCGCTAAATTGGATAGAAACTTACCTCTCAGATCGCTATCAATGTGTAGAAATACCTGGTCTATCAGGATTATACAAAACCTCACAGCGATCAAGCTATAGATTGAATGATTGTGGCGTACCACAAGGTAGTATCCTGGGACCGCTGTTATTTCTAATGTATATTAATGACCTACCAGACTCAACTATCTATAAATGCGTCTTGCACGCTGATGATACAACTTTACTAGTACATTACAAAAACAAAAATAAGTATGAAGAGGATATACATACAACCTTAAACAATGTTAATAAATGGCTAGAGAATAACAATCTGAATGTTAATTTCAATAAAACCAAAATTATGCAGTTCCAAACATAACAGTAAACAAAGGCCAATTAATATTACTAAGAATGACCAATCATTAGAAACCGTAGAATCAACAACTTTTTTAGGCGTAAATATTGATAAATATTGTAACTGGAAGCAGCAAATTGACAAAATTTGCTCTAAATTAGACAGCTATGTTTATGCCTTGAATAGAACAAGGCAAGTAGCTACAAAAAACGCCACTCTCTGGGAATACCACGGTTACGTCTCCGCACTTCTGGGCTACGGAATAGTCATATGGGGTAACTCTGTGGATTTAATAAGAGCATTTAGGGCACAAAAGAAATGTGTGAGGGCAATAAGTGGATCTGAATACTTAGATAGTTGCGTTAAACTGTTTAAGGAACACAGAATTCTACCACTGCCCTGTCTGTACATTTATGAGATTTGTATATTTGTTCATAAAAATCCACGATTGTTTGAGAAAAATATAGCAATAACTAATAGAAATAGTAGATTCCTTAATAAATTATATATGCCATACAAACGCACTAAAATGTATGACAGAAATTCGTACTGTATGTCCATTAGAATTTATAATAAATTACCCAACTGCTTTAAATACCTCAATTTCAATTTGTTTAATCATAAATTATTTCATTTGTTACTAATTAAGTGTTATTATTCAACAGACGAATTTCTTAATGATAAAAATATTTTGTAAAATAAATAGATAATTGTAGATATAAGATTATGATAATGTAAGGAAACAGAAAAGATTTGTACACCAGAAATGGTAGAATATAAGAAACTAAATAAGCATAATGTAACACCTAATCACTACATATTATAAAACAAAGTCCCTCGCCGCGTCTGTCTGTCTGTTCGCGATAAACGGAAAAACTACTGAACGGATTTTCATGCGGTTTTCACCAATGGACAGAGTGATTTAAGAGGAAGGTTTATATGTAGTATACATGCATATTATTGTAGAGAAAAGTCGAGAAATTCAAAGATTTGTAGTGTCATGTCGTATAAACATATTTTTGTGCGCTTACATTGCAAACGGTGGCTAAACCTTACGAGATAGATCAAATTAACGTACTACGGAATTGTATATCTTAAAAAGATCAATAAAAAAGTCCGCGATGGCATATGTTTAACTCTTAAGGATAACCCACAGTAACAATTTTTATCTTTTACATATTACAAAAAAAAATATGGTTTATTTATCAAACTATTTTAAACAATACAGTATTATTCCTTATCCAATTAAACACATTAGATACGTTGTGCATTTTATGTAGATCAAAATTGCCCTTTACAGCATATCATTAAAATGAGTATCTTAGAAGATATCAGAGATTTAAAAAGCGGGGGCAGAGCGGCTGTCGGGCCGGACCGATTTTGATTATTATTTTTTGTTAGATAGGGTACCTCACGGGTGGTCCCATGTCAAGGAAGTCAGGATCTGATGATGGGATCCTGATAAAATTGAGGGAGACCCTCGAAAATTGTAGGAAATTATAGTGTTTCTGTTTACTTTTCATTACTTTATGAGGTTTTTGCGTTTAGAATCATCATCATATCATGTAGCTGAGCTAATGATGATAAAAATCTTCACTACATATCACTACATATTATAAAACAAAGTCCCCCGCCGTGTCTGTCTGTCTGTTCGCGATAAACTGAAAAACTACTGAACGGATTTTCATGCGGTTTTCACTAATAGACAGAGTGATTCATGAGGAAGGTTTAGGTGTATAATTTGTACCCGTGCGAAGCCGGGGCGGGTTGCTGGTTTACTATATTCTAACAAATAAATTTTAAGTTAATTTTAAAATTTATCTTTCTTTCTTGATGTGAGTAAAAAATAAATGTTTTCTTTTTTTTCTTATTGTTACATAGTTAAGTATAGTCAAAATAAAGGATTTTAGAGAAGATGCGTGTCGTTCTGGCATAGATAGTGACTTCAGGTTACAGCTTTTAGGTTAGGCTCAAAATATTTGTTTTCTAGTGGTGTGCATGTACATCGGGACAGCGCTATACTATACACGGAGCTACTCTGGCAACCCTGAAGTCATTACGTGAATACTTAGCACTCATACTATATCTTTCAATGAGCTTTCTACTAACATTCATAAACAGATAAAAACCTCCATTTCGATACTTAGACAATTTTCCCACGGGTTTAAATAAAAAAATAATACTGCTTAAACTGTGTGTAATTTCTTCACCACCTGGACTTACCTTTCATGCTGTCATATCCTTTAAAGTCTACTTATTTAGTGCTAAATTGGCGTGTGCGGTTTTGTAAAACGGTATAATTGGTGGTATGGGGTAACAAAGCTAGTGTGTCTAATGACAGCAAATTGCAACTCTTGGAGGATTTTTAGGGTTCCTTACGAACAGTGTTTACAATGTGGAAAAAGAATATACATGACGTTCTTAATCGAAGCTACTTTGACGCCTGCTTAATCATCAGATTATCTAGTCACACTCCTAAATTAATATATTACTATGTACATTTATATACCTATCTCAAATAATTAAAAGAAGAAAAAATATTAATTAAAAAAATAATATTTACCTTAATTAATACACTAGTGATCACTGTGATGTAGATCACTGTGACTTCCTTGTTGTTTCCGTAGCATAAGCAAGCAAGCACAAGCATAAGTAAGTGCTTATTTTATTATGCGTAAAATCGTGAGTACGCGTGGGGTTTTTTCGTGTTAAGAAAATCGTTTTTTGGGTTTTAGTGGATTTCTTCGGGTCTTTGTCATATTGCGGGGCATAAAACTAATACTACTACGACGTACTACACCTATGCTCAATCGTTTTAGGGATACCGTTAGGTATTTTACAACCGGTCGATGTATTTTTTTTTCGATTTAAGACAGAACCTTTTTATCTTGGTCGGGTAGACGAATACATTTAACGACACAGTTATATTCAATGGAGGTAAGTATAAATAGCAGCAGTATATCGTTTTGGCAACGCTAATAACTTCTTTGAACAATTTTAAGGCCATTGTCATTGCATTCATATCTGTTTGCATACATTATATATCTATATGTATAGGTAAATAAAAAATTACAAAACAGTTCAGTACCGTTTGTTATTTTTTTTTTCTAAAGTGAATACTAGCAACGTGGGTGACACATTACTAGAAGTCTTGATAACCCCTCAAGCTAAGCTAGCAGTGGGTTCACGTCCGTACCTACTAGGTGGGATTCGTACCCGCAAGTCCGACGCCTAATCCATTCATTACATTACCACCGGTTAACTTGTCAACTGATTTGCTTTGCTTTTTGTTTAGTAGCTACTGACAAGCTTCAGAGTTATCAATAAATAAAAAAGGATTAATATTTTTTTAAATAGCTTCATTGTTATATTAAAAAATTGGGAGAAATTTTGACCAGTTGGTGACCACTGATATCTATTCATATATAATTAAGTAACAAGCTAGACGATAGAGTAGAGACAGAATACAACCATCGACATCACGTTTAAAAACTTATCATCATATACTGTGTGAGCTAATGCTAATAGACGATCATCACGAGTATTTTTGTAACTCATTGGTTCCGACTTCGCAATGTATTTTTAAGAACATTAAGCATTAAGCCAAAAGAACGTTCAGCCAATAGGTGCTAAAAACAAAAAGGTGGCAGAAAAAAATAGTTTTTATTAAATAACCTTTGCTCATTTACAAAGAAATAAGTGAAACTAAAAGAAACTAAGGTGAAAATTAACCTCAAACCAATGTCTACAATATAGAATATTCTGGAATAAATTTAACCCCCCCCCCCCCCCCCCCGACTCGAAAATTCCTTTAACAATTAGAAAAGAGCTGAAGATCTTCGAACGGCTGAACACATTTTCTTGAATTATATCTAAGAACACTCGATCAAATCACCTTTCAAACAAAAAAATTGGTTGTCTGTAAAGTCGGTTTACGGATGATAATAATTTTACGCGATAACGTCACCGATCGTGCCTCTCTATCGCTTGTTCTGTGCTCTCGCTTGCACGCTCGGCTCAGGCGGAACGTGACAATGAGTCATGCTTTTTCGTGCGTGCAGCCGGCGTCCATCGATTTATAAGACGTTATCACGTCAAAAAACGCATTTAAATCGGTCCATTCGTTTGGGAGCTACGATGAGACAGACAGACACACAGACACGTCAAACTTATAACACCCCTTATTAGATATGTAACCCGGGACTTAATCGTAATAATATTTAAAGACTGATGTGTAATCTAATATGTATCAAAGTCGCGAAAGCTTAAAAACAATTATTATACCACCCCTCTTTTTGCGTCGGGGGTTGAAAATACCTATTTAAATACTTAGGCTTATTACAGTACAGAATTCGTTACCAAGATAAGTGCCGGTTTTAGATATACGAATGTACGGAACGGCCACAAGCCAAGGGCTCTAGGAATTAGAAAAGAAACACGCGTTAACAGAGCAGCTGATCGAAGGGTAAGCAAGGTTATTATTTATCAGGGATAGCATTGCCGACAAGCTTATCAATTATATCTATATCTAACTCCTTTGTTGTCGATCGATTTTCTTTTTTTTGTTTTGTTTAATAGCTGTTGATGAGCTCCAGTGTTATCAAAAAAAAAATACTTTTGTTTCACTATCGTCGACGAAATTTTATTGTTTAGATTTAACGAATTACTGTAAAATTTCGACTCCTCTTGATTATAGGAACGCGGCATAATTATTTTTAGCTAAGACCATAGTATTATTTAAATGATGCGAAAAAAATTGGTTCTCTAATGTATTTAGGGTAGAACTAAATCATATCTTTAATCATCGTCTCGTACTTACAGTGGAGAGCGCACGTCAGTCAGTTTTGCTTGAGGCACCGGCGAGTGCAGACGTATCAGATTGCAAAAACGAAAATTAAATTAAATTCAGGAACCGGTGTATGCAGGGCATAACAGATTTCTACTGAATTGGCTACTTGACAGTTTTCGGAATATTCTTTTCCAATTTCCAAATGTTTAGTTTATACCTCCTTCAACAATTTTTTTTTGTTTTGAGAAAATGTTGTTCAATTCAAATTCAAATTCAAAATCATTTATTCAATTAAGACACTAAGTGACATTTATGAACGTTAAATTGAAGCTACTGTTAAAAATCATAGATCGACGCAAATAGACGCCACAGCATGTACTGGATTGTCGAGGTAAATTAGGTGAAAACACCAAAATCTACTGCCTGCTTGTGTCGATCTATAACTTCCAGTTTCCAAAATGCGTAGAGCCTTATGAGAAGAATACTGGCAAAGAAACTCATGGCCACTCTTTTTAAAAGTCAGATCTTCAGGTACAATGGTATTAGTGTTACATAAAAGATAAGCATGATGCAAGCTGTTGCCACCTGAATTACATTTTATTGAAATGCTCCAAAAGCTAACGCACAAACAAAAAATATCACTCAGTGATACCGTTGAAGGTTCGAACCTATTAAACATAGAAATCATTCAAGGTGCACATCAGTTACAAAGTCTACTGTTAAAACTAATTCGTGACTGGATTAAGAGGCTAGAGTTGCAGTTGAACGAACCAAAATAATAGTATAGGCTAAAGCATCGCTGACTAAGCCGACCAGTCACCCCAAGCAGCACCCGTTCACGAGTATGACGCATGGACCAGCCATCGTCTCCTTCGCCATATCAGAGGGAAAGAAACGACCCGCCCCATGACGACGCCGCAAGCAATGACATTTTAGTGAGCATGACGAGCCATAGTCGAGATACTGATAAAAATCACTACTAGTCAAAATTACCATAATAATCGTCACGCATTACTTTCAACTAACAATGGTTTGTTAATAATAGAATGTTTAATAGAAAAACAAGATAATAATATATTTTTATTAAATTACGCGCGAAAGTGTTAGGTTTTTTTATTAGTTAATAAACAAAACCTAACTATGATGTTCCAAGTATAATTTGAATTTATATATATATATAAACAGTTGAATTAGAATCTCCTCGTTTGTTGAAATTAAGTATTAAAAATTTTAGTTCTTGCTTTTTAATGGGTCGGTTTGTGTTAAACACAAAATCGGCCAATAAAAAAGAAGGTTTTTTTTGTGAGTATGAAACACGTATCTTTGATTTTGTGTTTGAAAACAAACTGAACAAACATAATATGTTCAACCTAAAGTTGGGCGAGAACACAATATGCAGATTCTGTCAAGAGGCAGAAGAAACTTCAATGCCTATTCTATGCTCTTGTGGCCCACTAATGCGGGACCGAAGTATTAATCTGAGGTTGCACATCATGCAACCGCAGGAAATACAAACAATCACTGCTGATAGCCTCTCTTCTCAAAGCCATACCATAAGTCTGAGCAGTGAACTTTAAAGCATGAGTGCGCTACAAAAGACCAGAAATGGTCGAGGTAGCACTCGGCACTTAAAATAATAATAATAGTGTTTAAAATCTATTCCTCTAGCAACGGGGCTTGCATAATCCTGAACTTTTACGCTTTCCCCTAAGACCGCCTATTGTTCAATACATAACTTTAATATATTATTATCTTGACTTGTTGTAAAGAAAATTCTTTTATATTCTCACTTAACGCTTAAATACGTTTTCATATAGAAGTTATCTGGCAGAAATTGCTAACGGCGATAAGTTTACATTGTACTGTTTGTAATTTTCTGTTTTTTCTTGGCGTATAATAAAATGTATTAGTAGCAAAGAGCGTGTATTAAAGGTCTGATAAATGTTGAAGAGGCGCAAACTTTATGTCTCTATCTTGGAAAATGGCGCTCGTTTACTTATTTTTTATGGTAAACGAGCAGGTCACCTGATGGTAAATTAACCGCCGCCCATGGGCACCTGCAACTCTAAAGTCACAAGTGCGTTGCCGGCCTTTAAGGTGGAAGTAGGGGAAGGGTGTAAGAGAGGTAGAAGGGGGAGGGAAGGGTTAGGGCCTCCGGTAACCTCACTCACTTGGCGAAAAGGAATGCAAGCATTGCTTCACTGCCAGTTTTCTGTGAGGCCATGGTATCACTCCGGCCCATACGTGCCGAAGCATGGCTCTCCCACGATTACGTTCGTTAGGTTCATTCGTCTCTGCCTACCCCGGACGAGAATAGGGTGTGAAGTCTATGTATGTATGTATTAGTCGAAACTCGAATACTCGTAAACAGTAGGTATACGACACACTATTGTTCAATTAAAACATTCGTATTATTAAATTCTAGTATTCAAAGTCCAAAAGTCAGACTTACAAATGTCGCCGTCATGTTTAGCAATATATCCACCAAGCTAATCGAAAAACTGTGTATATTTTAAAGTACAACGTTTATTTATAGATGGCAAAAAATCTATTTATATTCTGAACGTCAAATCATTATAGAGTCATAAGAAATAATGTATTTAAAAGTACAAATATAAAAAAAACGCTTCAATTACTGTTATTTTTCACTCGTAGCCCAATAAAGCGTGTCTTCTAAACAATTTTATTTGTTATATTCCTTAAACATTATGTGAAGAACAAAACCAATTAAGTAAGCTAAACATATGTTATTCATACACCTCTTTTTATTGCAAATTCTCTCAATTTTTTTTACTAGGTGCTCCCCACAACATAATAGGCGTTGATGGCCACCACTCCGTTCGGGGTATCAGCATGATATTAAATAATCTATAACCTTCTTCAAGACTTCGGCTATCAAATGCAAAAACACACTCGAGAGCAATTAATTCAGGTCACATAAAAATACCTGAAAATCTCAATAACTATGGATACTAATAATGGTAGCTTAGTGAAATAAATTGCGTTAAATAGATAATTAAAAACTCCTTAAATAAAAGTTTATACTTTGTATTCTATTAACAATTAAGAAAAAAATACCAAACTCATCTTAAAACAAAAATAGAACAACACCATATTTTTCTACAACCATATAATTTTTTCAAATTTTAGTACTTTGTGTTACCTCCACGTGCTGCCATTACTGTGGTTATGCGGTTTGGCATGCTGTACACCATGTCTCTTACCCGATTTTGGGAAACAATTTTCCATTCCTCTATTTCGATGGTATAACTTTACAACAACCAACAAGTTTTATTACTTTTTTCATCATTATTTAATTGCCTATTAAACATAATTTATTTCACTAAGCTAGCATTATTAGTTTCCAGGATGCTCAGGTATATTTATGCGTCCCGGATTCATTGCTCTCAAGTGTATTTTATCAAGTCCGTGTCTAACCAAAACCCCACAATCCCTTATCGAAATACTAAATCATTAATATTAATAACAAAACCAGTGATCCGGTTAGCAATACATGTAATTAGATAATGACGTCACAGATGTTTTCTTTAATTATATGCACATAAGCTTTCTGTTTACACCAATGTGCGCGATTACGACTTGATTATAACTCAAATTTCTTATCTACCTACGTGTATTTAAAACAATACCGCTAATCCGCAACTAATCAAATAATATTCTTTTGTTGTTTGACATAAATAAAATGAGAGGTGTCAAGGGACACCCGGATGGAATGAAGTTCCTTTCGATTAATTAGTGAAGGAATTGTAATAAAATTTTATTTCTTTAACTATAGCAAAAAGTGTCGTTACAACTTTTGGTCTTAATTTTTTCCGTCTAGCCCCCTTTTGCAACGCGCCATAAGGAACTTCGTTCCAACAAAATATTTTGAAAAAAAAATAATTCATTTGTTGCTTGAACAGTGAAGGGAAAAATATCTGAGAGTTCTTCGTAATGTTTTCGAAGATCTGTGAAATCTGCCAATCCGCTGTACCAGCGTAATGGACTATGACAACCCTACACACAGGGAGAGTTTCTGTGTAAAGGTAATATGATAAAAGAAAAACCTTTTTCAATACGCATAATTATCATCTTGGGGTCGGCTTTCAGTCTAACTACGATACAAACATTGTCAGTCTACTTCTACTTCTTTAAGCAGTTAAGGTTTCCTAGAACCCTGCGTAACACCAAAGGTCCCGCTTGTGCATTTGCAAAACCGATTGCTATCAGATAAATGATAAGCCACCTCAATGATATAAAAACTATGTACAAAAGGTTACCGAGTTACGCCGTTCTGATTTCAGAGGCAGTTCTGTTTCCTTATTAATGACCTACAATGGGTCGCATAATCAGACGCACTGTTATTGAGGTTAAGAATGGCAAAACATGCTTATCTACGTTTCCATCGTTCAAACACCTTTGACTGTACTTACAAATAACAAAGCAAGTCTAGATATCATTATTATTCTAATACTTTTATATTGAACCACTTCGGTGGTACTTAATTACATAATCGCGGAATTATCCAAAATAACAGTAGATATCACATCGTATCACCCACACAGGTTTTTGATGCACACATAAGAGTCTGCCAACACGTTGATGTTTTAATTATCGCATGTAAAGTACCTAAGCATTAACATTTTGTTTACACTGAGTGCGTTCGCACTGAAAACTATGCTTGAAGGATTTGTAAGGGGTTTAACGCATGCTCAAAATAACGGGAAGCGTTTTCATGGCTACAGTGAAAGTCTATGCAGCTATACACATAGTAAACATGGCACGGGAAGGGTATGGTCTAATTAAAAGAGACGGAATTAAGCTCTTTCGAGACAGTTCGCAATGACTTCACGGGCCTTTCTTGGTTTATGGGACCCCGAGGTTATACAACGTCCTGTGACGACCAGACACGAGAAAGGTTATTTCCTGCTCTTCCTCCGTCGTCATTGTCCCACTACATAAGCGAAAGTTTTTATTGTAATAAAAAAAGGTTTCTATAAACTAAAAAGTTAACATCACCCGAAGACATCCTCGGAAATAGATTTAAAATCAATTTCATGATATTAAATGATTTCACCAGTAGATATGTAAGTCTACGCATTCATTTTAAATTACTTTGATTCATTCCCATATTTCTTTCATTTATCCATTTCATATCCATATTAAAATTGGGTTTTGTTGCTACTTCACTGGGTCAGACGTATTTACTAACATGAATAGATTATTTGGGTGACACAGATAACTTAATCGATTCTGTAGTATACAATAGGTACATATTAGTTGTGACCATCTTTGCTTATCTATAGGTTTATTTTTTAGGATTGAATAGAAGGATTAATTTTAAGAAAGACTATTAGGTACTAAATATTGAGCGAAAATTAACCGAACTATTAATTAATATAAAAATTTCGGCAAGATTTTTTTCATTATTGTTCGATTAATGCGAGGAAAATTTAACACCTTAATGATGCTTACTACCATTGGTAACTGCAACACTAGTTTAGGGCCCTTCTAAACCGACTGCCGAGAAACAAAGAAAGGCAAAGACAAGAAGACGAAGATAAAATCAGGAGAAAAAAGGAGAAGAATGTAGCTGGAATAAGACTTTTGTGTGAATTGTAGTGATCTACTAGGGTTTTATCCATAAAATGTTGCAGCAGTTTTCCGCTAATACATTGCAAATGCACACATTTGATATCTCTATTATCACGATATCCCGATCGTGAAATTTCATCGTTTTTTTAAACGAAATGATGTAATATTATATTATGTAAATTTTAAAGTAATTATTATTATTTCCAAATTTGAATTATGTGTAATACTTGCAAGATCAAACTAGCCTAGTTTAAAACTTTTTTCAGTTATAAAATGGGGCCCTGTATGAAGCAATTTGTATTCGTTTGTGTTACGTTTGTATTACATAACTACCTCACTTTGTAACAATAGAAACAGCGCCCTCATTGCTTATTTGTTTGATTCTACACAAAAATACTTTTTAAGATACATTTTTTTTAAAATTAAACATAACACAACAAGTATTAAAACCCCAAGGTCAGCAGCTGCCAAAAAATTAAGTCATCTGATCACAGTGGTTCGCCAATGATGTAATTAATTTTAAGTTTCTTTTGTGTTCACCTTGGATTAAGGTACGATGGGGTTGACATATCCTAACTGGATCAAAACCCCAAAATAAAATAAAGAGAAAAAAAAAGTATTAAAACACGACATCTTTCCTGCTCTATCAACAGACCCTGATCACCATCTAGCTTTAATCTATTCATGACACCATTACAGCGATTTAATTAAAGTAACAACAAACATAAAATATTTTTTTAATACTTTTTATTAGCTTGACATGTGATGCGGGGAGATGACCCAAATGTGAAGAGTTTTATGTATGGAAGTTGACAGATACAAGAGTAGAGGACGACCAAAGAAACATACTGCGTGAAAGAGAATGTGGCTAGGAAAAGAAGTAAGCAGTGAAATTACTATAAAGTGAGAAATGATGATGATGATAGAGTAGAATGAAAGAAGAAGCACATTGTGCCGAAGCCAAATAAATTTTGGAAATGGGGCGAGAAGATTATGAGATGATGACGCATTTATTAACTAGACCTGTATCTCTGTAGTTCGGGTTTTTTTCAATGTAATTTTCATCAACTTAAAGACATCTGACTAACTTTGCACACGGTTTGCACTTATTTTGAACTTTAACATCAAATGTTATATTTCATTGGTAGCTAATAATTCATAAACGTAGAATTATCATAAAAATATATTAAAACGCACTCCCCACGTCTATTTTACAATAACATTAATTATTTTGTTTATTAAGTATTAATTCTTTTTTTAAACTAATTAGGTACGTTTAAATACTTATAATAAATTACTAGACTTTCTAAGGCTATACAAACTCTTCATTATTAAAAAAATATTTTTAACTTTTTGGTCTGGGTCGGTATTACAGCGTGTTTTTTAGCTTTTAAAAAACTATAATTTATTTTTACTATTAGTTCTTAGTTTCTGACTTTACGACTCACGCGCTATACGCCACCAATATAATTGTACATTAATGGCACTATCAGAGCAGTTTCACCCAGCACAACAAATAAACAATCTTTCAAACTTTAGAAGAACATAAGACCAAGGCATTCCCCGTAACTGTTCAAATATTACTTTCCTTTGTATCTTCAAAATGTTCTGCACTTTAAAGCACTTTTACCATTCATCTAATTAAACATCAGGGTTATTGAGAGTTTCTTTTTATTTTGACTTCATACGTCTTACAAACTTTAGCTGATGCACTCACTAGTTGGATTAATACAATTCTAGTTTGATTCATCGGCCATTAAAAACTATGCTGCCGATGAATGTGAAGAACTAGAAAAATATTCGAGAAGATACCCTTTTAGCACACGGAAAACGTGCACCAGTAATCTCGAGTGGAGGAAAACCACTAAAACCGAAAACCCGATGTTCTTTACATCTTCGTAACGAGATATTCTTCAGCCAGAAACGAAAGATGTCCCTTTGCAAAATCTATACCCTCTCCTTAAGACATACTTAGAAACATATGCATCATACAGTAGCATACGTATGTCGAACAATACGTATTGTATGAGTGAGTGTATGCGAGACACATTACGGTGTACATTAGCGTGTTTCGCAAATGATCGCGCGTTGCGCGTACGCCGCAATCTTCCGCCCGAGCATGCGACATGCACTACACACATTTCGCAATTTGTATGTCACCCTGTAACAGGGATGCCTGTTTAATAACCGTAAAAAATATATCTAGGTCTGTAGGGCATTCTTCCTGTATTTTAACCGACTTTAAGAAATAGAGGAATTGTTCAAGGCGATGTATTTAAATGTTTATACATGCGGTGTATATACGTGTTATTGTTAAACAAAATACGAGCCCCTATCAAAATACTTGTTTTAGGACGTACGAGTAGTTGCAGATGTTACAGATATTATATAAAAACCTAGTTTTCTAATATGTAGATCTTACATTTGTAAAACATTTATATTCAATATCATATCATAATCAATATTTATCATTAAACTTAGTTCTATTTGCGTGATAATGTTCCGAAATCTTTTCTTATTTTGGGACCTTTTGTAAAGTACGTTTATTAATTACCTACAATTAATTTAAATTAAATTACAAACTAGGTGACAGCCGAAGTTGTGAAGTCTGCCAATCCGCATTTGCTAGGGTGGCGGACTATGGCCTAAATCGCTTTCATGCTGAAGCTGCCCTTTCAGTACGAGGTCCATTTCAGTTAACGTATGAGCCCATGCCCGGGCTAATCTCGTAGTTACAAAAATAAATATTAAATAGAGAACTGTTTAAATACTATCTTGCACTCAATCAAACAAAAAACAACACAACTATTACAAAGACAGTCGTGTTGTTTTTGTGAATGAGTGAGCAACACAGATAATTGTGTCGTGTTATAAATTTTAAGAATTTGGCACAAGTACAAAATTCTAACAACCCTAAGTCTATTGTTATGAGAGTCGTGTTACGTAAATCGAAACAAATCGATATGATTAACATCGCTAGTTGACAAAACAGTAGGAAACGTACTCATATTTATTACCAATATATGTAAAGAGAACTCAACACGTTACACTTACTCATAAATTAATCTATAAAATAACGTTATTTATGACAAAATTGTATTGTATATACAATAACATAATATATATATATACATGCCTATGTTCAAGCTTAAGATACACACTGGTATAATAAATACCCTTTTAAAATACGAGAAAAAACTTGGTTTAGATCATTTAACGAATACAAAATAATTTTATTATCATAATTACGTTTAATTATTACAGTTAGGCTCATAAATGCAATCATATACATGTCTAATCGAATATCTTTAAACGAGCAATTCTTGTATATATATATAATTTGAATCTAGGAAACGGCTCCAACGATTTTGATGAAATTTTGTATACAGATACAGTTTTGCATTTTAAGTTTAACTGCATAGCATTGTATTTCCTGTAAAAACGTATTAAAAAAAAAGTCGATTTTACAAAAAACTACAAAGCGAAGCTCGGTCTCCCAGGTACTTATATTATAATTGTAGCTATACAGGTTCCGTTTTTTAATTTCTTAATTATTTGTCACAGGAACTGCCGCTGATATAACTAAGAAAACGTCTCAAATAACATTTAAGACAAATATGTACATTATTAAATCAGAAGTCAGTAGGTCGTACAACAACGGTTTGTTTAAATTTATTGGATATTATTTTGCGTCATGTATGTAATAAACACAAGAACATAATTGACATTACAGTAGTTGAGCGTGCTTGACCCGCGATAAAGGACCTATATACGCACGAAGATAGTTACGCACTAAAAACCTAGGCACATTAAGTCCTGCATTCACCAAAGTGGAGTTTTCAGTGTAAAATACGTTTCCCCAATCCCTATTGGGGAAGTGGAAATACGAATTCAAAGAAGAAACAAAAAAAAATTGTCTAAACAACCATTGACGCTTTTTGTGAAAAAGATATTGGCATAGTATTTATTTTGTATGAAGCTTGATTTTTTATTAAAAATGTAGATACGTGTTTTTTGGCTTTTGTTATCATTACAAATTGTTTATAAAATATTTTTCCATTTCTTTTTATAACATTTCTCCCACTTTTTTCCTATGAAACCTACGATACTAAGCCTAGGTACGACAAAGCGGTTATATCGGTGTCATATCAACTAAAATTACAAGGTGTCTTCGACTTAGTTTTACTGCCTTTTATTTTTCCAATAACTTTTACACTTTTACGCATTCAATGATATCGTCTACGACATTTAGAATATGTATCTATGAAACCGTCGAAGTTGAGATAGCAGTAACGTAATATAGTTTTTTTGTTGTCTATGTTGTGTGATATCTTCACCATTTGTAAACTGATTTCAATAATTGTTTTTTTTTTAATCGAATTGCTTGTGCTCAAGGTTGGTCCTATTTCAATTTGAGGAAAATATTCTACCTCTAAGGGTGGAAAATCGAAAATCTAGCGATGAAGAATACAGCTTGTTATAATTTTTCCGTGCGTTCCACATGGTTACACCGCAGTTTACACCGGTGTAACGACGAGGAAGACCCCATTCCTGTTGGTTGGTACCACCACAGTAGAGATGAACGCGTGATCGACTTGAGATTATCGATAAAACACAATTGATTTCCCTCCTTACAGTCATGGATTTATTATTTACAGTATTAAAACAAAACAACCTCCTGTTCTTCGACTAAAAAGGTTTATATCGGTACTCTGAGCATGTTGTAGGTTCTAAAACCTTTTCCTCAATTTGTTATGTCAATAACTCAATATGAATAGATAGATAGATAGAATATTCTTTATTATACACCATTAATAAAATACAGTTGAAAAAATAATTATCTTACAAACCAGAGTACAATGGGCGGTCTTATCCCTAAAAAAAGCGATCTCAGTCAAACATCTTTGTCTGTTTTTATGAAAATGCAAGCCATGGATGAAAATGTTGTTATTATTCAACGAAGAGGAGGCAGAGTATTATTACACAATGGTCGTCAATATTACCGACACAATGTTAATACAGATAAGTCGGTAATTTGTTAGGTACTGTAGCATAAGAAATAAATCAAAGTGCTAAGGATCCCATCACTGAGGTAAATACAGGTTAAGGATTCTCTTATAGTTCAGTATACAGGTTTGTTGGTTTCATTGTTAATATTTCTCTAATTACATACAGAACGGCAAGATAATAAAATTCATTCCGCATAATATATCTTTGTGTACACCGGATCGCAACAAATGACGTCGCACTAGCTGTTGCCGAAGCTAATAGTCCACACGAGCCAGGTACAAATTTCATCAGTCATTTCCTCTTGGGTGATAATTCGTAAAATGCTTCAGAAAGTTATATCATGAAGCGTCGTGAACGTCAGCTGCTGTTCCGTCGGGGGGTTGTTGTTTTTTGTTTTAGACAGAGTAGTTTCCGAACCCTGAAAACTAGGAATTTTTGCTACTAAATCCAATCCCTTGCTGGTACATGGTTGTAGCTCTTTTCCTACTCTTTTCTTAGCTTCATCAACAGATAGCGCGAGATCATTTGTTGCGATCCGGTGTACATAAATATTAATAATATAAATAAAATTGTACATAAATATAGAAATATTACGCGGAATGAATTTTATTATCTTGACGTTCTGTAAGTAATTATATAAATATTAACAACAAAACCAACAAACCTGTGTACTGAACTTTAAGAGAATCCTTAACCTGTATTTACCTCAGTGATGGATCCTACGCACTTTGATTTATTTATTTTGCTACAGTACTTACCTACCAATTTGCCGACTGATCTGTATAAACATTGTGTCGGTAATATTGACGGCCATTTAATAATAATACTCTGCCTGCTTTTCGTTGAATAATAACAAAATTTTCATCCATGACTTGCATTTTCACAAAAACAGAAAGACTGACGACTGACTGACGAGTTTATGTTGTTTTTTTTTAATGAGTTAATGACATGACAAATTGAGGTAATCGTTTTAGAACCTACAACATGCTCAGAGTACCGATATAAACTTTTTTAGTCGAAGACTACGTGGTTATTTTGTGTTAATATAGTAAAATAGGATAATAAATCCATGACTGTTAGGAGGCAAATCAATTGTGTTTTATCGACAATCTCAAGTCGATCACGCGTTCATCTCTACTGTGGTGGTGCCACCCAACAGGAATGGGGTCTTCATCGTCATTACACCGATGTAACCATGTGGAACGCACGTATTTTTCATGATGAAGGGGTATTTAAGTCGGGGACACTTTTTTTAAAAGTTAAATATTAGAAGGATCTTTCACGAGTGCACATCTATTCTCAACCTTTTTCAAAGATCCCGTTCCTGGTACGCCAATGTTTTTTCTCTTTCCGCTTCAGTAGATATCGACCCTAAGGGTTCGATGAACACGTGATTGCTGCAATTATGTTTGTGATATCGAAGTCCACTTAATAGTTATATATTGTAGGACCGATCCCAAACAAAGCTACATGATAATAATTAACCACGCTCGATTAGCGTGTTCAGTTCATTAACCGACGAAAAAACGGAGGAGGTGCTCAAGTCAATCCGTATTTTTTTTAATGTATGACCACGCATAGCTTTTTACAGGGATAGGGTATGGATCGAATTTGGTCCCATTTAAATTTCAAATAAATTTTTCAACCCTAAGGGTAGAAAAATAGGAGACGAATGATTGTTCACCCTTTGACTTTACACCTGTGAACCGATTTTGTTGAAATTTAGCACACATAATATTTATTTCTAATGACACTAAAACATGATGGAGACCTGTAGTTGATTATTTTAGCAAGAAAAAATGAAAAAAATCAACAAAAAATTAAACCGACGAAAGAAGAAAGAAACTGAAAAGTGAATAAAAAAACTACGTTTAAAAAAACCGACTTCAAAAACTAAAAAGTATAAAATAACTTAATAAAGATTTAATTTAATACACCTCTTATGCAAACCTAATACCTTTAATATTAATAAAATACTATTATTTGTATGTGCTACCTATTGATAGGCTTGAAGTCGGTGCCAAGCGGCGAGTGTAGGTACCTACTATTACATTTGGCTTGGCATTTTATTTTTTACTTTTTAGTGTCTGTAATAGGTTGTTCTGTAAACTACAGTAGGATTTTTCTTGATTACATCAAGTAGACTATAACATTTCGTTGCTTTTTATTGTCATGTATTAAATAGTAATTTTTTTTAAGTAGCTATGGGTAGGCCTATTCCGCACGCTCGCTCCGCTTCAATGACAGGTAGTCTAAGACCCACTTATCGGGACACGGGTTAATAATAATATATAATCAACCTAAATGAAAACTCCTAAAAAAGCCGTACACAAACTAAAATTACATCATCCACGTAAAGAAAAATGTTCATAAAAAACTACTGGGCCAAATTATGTTAAATTTTTATGGGACTAAATTGCAACTATTCCGCACCAAACTAAAGAAGAATCACGTAAATCGGATCATAAATCTCAGCGTAATCGGTGTACATACATAAAAAAAAATACCAATCGAATTAAGAACCTCCTCCTTTTTGAAGTCGGTTAAAAATAAACTTGTTAGTCTAACTAAACTCCTACACTAATGTATACATTATTTTGAGTCGGCGCCAAACATACAAACAAAAAATTAAATTCGAAAACACTTTGGCAAGTAGACGCGTCGCCGCTACCATCATTTTACGTAATTATTAATTTGCTTGTTTGTATGTTCTGTTTATGTTCAAATAGGGCTTCCAAGTTCAAGGTTTAAGGTTACGTAGCTATGTTAGGTGCAAGTTGCACGTTCTTCCTTAGACTTTTATACAGAATACAGTATGCGAATTCACATTAAAGATTGGTTCATAGAAAAAAAATTAAGCACGCTAGAGTCTAGTTCTTGAAAATTTTGATGAGCGTGAAACTAGTGAGCGAGACAGCAAGAAATTTTTACGCATCACACTGAGGTATAGCTTAAACACTCATTAATATATTATTTGTATATACCTATTCGTTTATATTTTATGTTTACATTGTTCTTGTAGGAAAGGTTTCAGTGTTCGCCAAATCGTCAATAAATAATTTTAGTGTGAAGAGGTCGGTGGTCAAAAGACATAAATTTTATACATTACACCGATGTATTTGCAAACAAGTGTTAGATACAACTTTACTTTCACTTACCTTTTATTATTTTATTTTAGACTTAAAAATTATCTTACGATACGGTGAGTGAACAACAACATAAATGACATAATAGCCTTTACCAAATAAACGTGAGAAAGTTTTATTTAACTATGTCTATAAGTACCTAATGACTTTTGATTCATTAGATCATATATAAATATAATTATAATAAATAAGATAAGGATAGAAGGCAGTAGCGGGTTGTTGTCTCTATCTTACCCGAAGGGAAAAAGCCGTTAGTTTATGTATGTATGTACTAATAAATATATCACTTAATACTTTGAGTACCTAACCTAACTTTCAACTAGTATATTATGCCTTTCAAGCTTTATTTTCGCAACAAAAAGTAGCTTATGTCCTTTCCCAAGTTCCCGGCCATCTCTTTATCAAAATGCATCAAAACTGGTTCAGCGGTTTAGGCGCGAAAACTTACAGACTGACCGACTTTAAAAAACCTTACGAACTATTATGCAGTTTCAATTTATAGAAGTACTAAACATAGTAGTTCTCGAAAGGATAAATATTTAATCTTATTGTGATAGAATATTGTTTGTAAAATAAAAGATTTAAAGCGGGAATAAAACTGAATGCTAATGATAAACAATGAGGCAATCTGCATTTCTGTTGCATGGCCGTAATCGTATCGGAAGCAATTGACGGCGGCGGCGCGGCGTCTGCACATACAACACCGATGCAGAGCAACGTAATGGACAACATTATAGCTATAATGATACCTATACTGTTGTGGAACTGCAATTTTAGATTGAAAATTGAAATCTAAATATATTACACATTATAAACTATAGATTTATCGAACATAATATTTATTAAAACTTTGGCGATTTGGACTCTGGTCTATGTAGGCCCTTCGTAAAGCTTAAATGAGAATTTGTTCAAATTGCGGTGAAAAGCGATTGAAGTACTTTACTATCAGATAATGATGTTAATGATACAGCAGGTAGGCTTTTTATTTGCAGCGATATTTACAAGGTAAGTAGGTATTTACACCTTCTTGTTAAGCCAATCATCAATACAAATAAAAATAAAATTGATAGCATAATAGTAGTGTTTTTTTAAGCTCATACAGTTATTTGCATGATACATATGTCTAAAAATCAGTCTGTCCGTCTGTCTGTTTGTTACTGCTAATCTCTAGCTCTGGCTTTCTGCACTTCTTCTATATATAAACTGTAAATATTCCAAAATTCACGTTACTACGTTCGCGATTTTTTTCTTAAAAAGGGGTACAAAGAATTCTCTTCCCGTATTAATATAATGATATGTATGTATTCCGTGATATACATATATAGAGAAGTATGTTTATCAGAAATCTGGTTACAAAAAAAAAAGCAAAATGTACAAAGCTCTGCCTAGTATGGGATCAGACAGCCTTGTGAAGTCTCAAGTTATTATTATTATTATTCTCTTTATTTGTATTTTTTACAATATCAATTCTACATTTATTTATAATATTGAAACAATAGTACATCCAAAAAATTATATACATTTAAATTAAAATAGTGAAAATAACCCATCCCGCATCACTCCCGGCGTAAAAGTGTCATCATCAGTATCATTAATATCAGTAATCATTAATATTATTATAAATTTGTATTTCTTACACCAAAATTTTTTGAAAGCATATTAAAAAAATATTAGCAAATATAATTACATAAGTTAATAAAAAGTCGAAAGTATTTAAGTAATAATATTTTAAGTAGGTAGTATGGTATGGTGTAATATGGTGGTATCAATTATAATAATTATATTAATTATTATAATAAATAAGTTACAGCTGATAGTGGTAATGGACAAAAAAAAAGTTTTATACTTTATAATATTACCTCAATTCAGTGCTAATTTATGTCTAAATATTATAGGCACATAACATTTAGTATAATCCAGACAATATCTCATAACTGGAAGTTTCATCATAATAGTATTTTTAATCCATTTAGAAATACCATTCATATATTGAAAATATTTTATGTTTATTCAACTTTTTTACTTTGATGTTAAGATCATTTAAAAAAATGTATCATTACTACATATTATAAAACAAAGACCCCCACTGCATCGGTCTGTCTGTCTGTTAGCGATAAACTGTAAAACTACTGAATGGATTTTCATGTGGTTTTCACTAATAGACAGAGTGATTCATAAAGAAGGTGTAGGTGAATAATTTGTTAAAATTTTGTGTAAATTGATTGAAATATGTTGATGATTGTTTAAGAAGTCTCTGCTACCCATGTGAAGCCAGGGCGGGTTGCTAGTATATTATAGGTAACTTTTTTTTAAATGTGTGATTGTTCTGCCGGTGGCGAGTGATAAGGTGGTAGAATGAATCATGTCAAACAGTTCCTCAGAGCACAACCCATTATACAAACGGTATTACACACACAAGAAGGCAAAGTCTCTCCTTGGCCTTAATGGTTCAATCCCGCTTGTGAGTTTGGGATTGTCGATAATTCTCACAGCATGTATTATAAAATATGTTAAAGGTAATATATTATAAAATTAGAGGATGAGAATCCTTGGGTAAGATCAACAGGTTAAAAATGTGGTAACATTTGCAAATGGAATGTGTTTGAAACTAAGCGAGAAGAGAGAATTGTTATTGAAAAATTTGGGCATAGATAAAACAACAGAAAAATTCAGTTAAATATACCCAACACTAATGGAGGAGTCCATAGTACTAATGGACTACTTTTAGTACAAGGAACATGTATTTTATGTAGGTACATATATCATACATTTGGTGTGATACATGACTGCAGAAAGAAACCAAAATAAAAAATAAGTCTGTAATGATTAATAAATGATAAAATAATTGTAAACAGTATGTTTACAATTTAAACAAATAAACTCGAGTACCAACCGCACTTTGCAGTAATACGCAGACAAAACACAAATAATTACGTATTTTCTGCCTACCACAGCAAAACTTAGAAATTCTATTCCCATAACCTCAAAACGAATTAAAAACAATTATTTGTAACAATTTCAACACAGCAATGTTAAAATAACATCGCCAAAGTTACACTCTAACTGCACTGCCAGCATTTTTATAAATACACAGCGTCTATAAAAAGAAAACTACCGGGTTAGTTTATGTAAAAACTTACCTGAAGTTTTCTTTTCAACGTGCCGCCAACGAATGCTCTACGCCACTCACTTTTTGCAGATTTTATTCACATATGCTGAGTTATGTTTTGTTAACGAGTTATTTATCAAAAAATAATAAAAGAAAATCGTTTTAAATTTCGCGTTCACAACAATTCTTATTTCTTTCTGAAACTGAAATTTATAGTGTTGCAACTTTCTGTTTCAGGAAGTAAACTTAATTGTACCACATTTTGTTTGAATTAAAATTCCTCTTCAAAATATGTTAAGGTAGAAAGTTCCGGCAAGAATTATTACAACCGATTTTGTTGAAATGAATAACTATTCTTATAATTAATAAAATATTGAGAGTTTTATTATTACCTTGTACACTTATTTATATATTTGATTTGGCAACAAATAAGATAGAAACGTCAAAAACAGAATAGTTTCGTAAACATTGTTTATTCGAATGACCTATTAAAATACTATAAAATTTAGTTCCTAAGATATCCAATGAATAAGATACAAGATAAGGATTTAATAACTCCTAGCACATTAAAATAATAATAATGAGATAATATCCCTGTAGAATTTTAAAACATTCTGCGTGACATGATAGAACGATTCCAAGTGATTCATCTCAAGCAGAATGGAATAGAAATTGAAGAACATTAGGATATCATTTTTATCAGGATTTTTTAATTTAAGACGTGTGGACAAGATTATGCATTACAAAATGGTAACTACAATTTAAAATAAGAAAACATGAAAGAAAAACTTTTATTTTTAATAATAATTGAATGAACTGTTATGTTTACGTGTAATGAAGAGACCTCTGTATGAAGTCATCGTCGTTGTCACCTACGTCAAAACAAATTTATTTGTTGGGATTTCGTATACAGATCATTTTTGTTTTACATATTAAAAATGGGTTTATTTGGAAAAACTCCCGAAAAGAATCCAAAAGAAATGGTTTGTGTTCTTTAAATTAATGATTGTTCAATGAAACGAATTATGTTGTCGTGAATTCAGACAATAATAATTAATGTTCCAGGTGAATGAGTGGTCTCATAAACTACGAAAAGAAGGATATAATTTGGACAGGCAAATAAGAGGTCAAATTGTTTTATTGTTATATTTTTTAACTACTAGAAGTTAATTACCTATTAGAAAGCAAATAATATTTATAGATACTCAAGGTCAAGCAGTTTAAAGATAATTTAAGAAAAAATCACACTGTTCAGCCTATTACCATCTAGATAGTATCTCTATGATCTAGATTTTCTTAACATTGAAGTTGTAACATTGTTCACCTCGTTCACAGCTTCCTATCTGTTTCTGTCTTCTCTCCCTCTTTAAATATTAATTTAAAATAAGATTTTCATAAAAAATCCAATGTATCTTCAAAATACAATTGCTTGTATTAATCTTAGTAGGTGAAAATATTATTTCTCTAAATATTGTTAGTTAATCTTAATAAATGAAAATATATAAGAGCAGACAACATTATCCAATATGTACATGCATGGAGCATGTTGTAAACAATGATATATACAAGTTTAGAAGTGTTAGGAACTACTCATTAAAAAAACATAAAAAGTACAAAAAATCACTTTTTTTAAGAAACTAAAATACTTTTTGAATGTAGGAAATATCGTCCAAAATGTATTGAGTAAATGGTGTAGTATTAATAGGATTCCCAGAAATTACTTCTAGATCTATTTCTTGAGCCTGTACATATAGTATAGAAGTTATTGTGATAAGAATTGTCAATGTTTGAGTGGGCAAGTTTGTATTTTTTAAATATTTTTCAGGCATACAGCGAGAAGAGGAGAAAATCAAAAGGTCCCTAAAGGAAGCAGCTACAAAGAGTGATAAGCAGGTGTGCACGATTCTAGCTAAGGAGATCATCAGATCAAGAAAGACAATCAGTAAAATATACACCAGTAAAGCACATCTCAATTCAGTACAAATGCAAATGAAGAATCAATTAGGTTAGTATCACCTACATAATGTGTGTATTGTGCTGTAGTGTACAATGTAAGTTCACTAGCAAAAAATATATTTATTTTTAAAGACATCTTACACTAGCAAAATATCCACAATAGCACATACTGTAGGAATTTTGGGTAGCTATTTTAAAACACTACCTACTGTCTGTCACAGCTTGTAGTGTTTTGAAAAGGATTAAAAATAATCTTCTTTGCCATATAAATGAAGAACTATTAAACAATTTAGCCATCCTAAAATATATAGCCAGACATAATAAAATCCATTAATAGTGACAGTGTTCTTAATGAATTTATACCTTTATATTTAAAAAAAAAAATAATGTTTATTCTTTTTTTAAGCATTTTCAATGTGCTGATTTAATAGTTAATTTTTGTAATAATGCGGCGGTAATTTCCCTGTGCCGGGGGCGCCAAATTTTAAAATATGCATATGCTTTCAATGATTCAAGATCAATAAATCAACTTACATTATTATTTCTGGTTTGCGAGAATAAATTGATTTTAGAGAATGGCAATGATTTGTGATTTCCGCTAGAGTATTTTGTTCTAAATATATCACCACCCGGCAAAAAGTGTCATATCACATGTTAGGTACGTTTTGACATTTGTATAGCATTGAATAGCAAATGTTGCATTTGGTCAGCTGTAAAAACATTGTGATTAGCTCAGTGAAAAAGCTGAAAGAAGCTGTTTTGTTCAGTTCACCGGCTTAAAAGTCGTGTTTTCTCGAAATAGCTGTTTTTGTATTATGACACTTTTTTGCCGGGTGGCGATATAATGTACTTGTCAATGTACTTGTCGCTTTCTAACGAAAGTTGGCATAAAATCGGCGTTGCATATCTGTTCACCATAAAATATCAAAGATTTATGATCATTTGGCATACTTACTTCAATTCGACTGAATTTTGAATTACGTCAATATTCTTGCAAACCAGCTATTTGTAGAAATAGCTTTGCTTTTGTGTTCCTATACACTGGTAAAGTAACTATATTCCCAAAATTAAATAGAATTATAGAATAACAGCTAAATGTATGTATACATATAAATGATGGAATGGAATAAACATGATCACATAATATGTAGTACATACCTTTGAATTGCCTGACATTTCAACCAGGTTCCCGTATGTATACATAATTATATATCATGGAATGTGAAAGTTTAAAAGTTAGTAAAGCTGGTCATGTTTGCTGAGAACATATTTATTTAATTTTTTACTGAAAAAATGAAACAGCATTTAGTTAAAACTTTAAGTGGACTTAACAAGTGGCCATGTTGAGTTATTATTATTATTAACATAATACATTTTATTATCCAACTATATATGTAAAAAGTGTAAGTAATTTTCTTTTGAATTTAAAGATTAAGAGATTCTTTCATGAGAACTTCCCAAAACAAAAATAATCATTGTTTTAGCATAAATTATCATGCATTGTCATTATCATGAGTGGACCACTGGTCATCACTCACCGGAGCTAAACAGTGAAGTGGTAAATCTGTGTTTCGTCGTAAGTAACCCGGGTAGGGAAGGGAAGGAAGCTTCCGGGATCTCTACAGACCTTGGCCGCATCTTGCTTAACAAGCAGCCAAGCGGAATTCCGTTGCCTCATTTTGTGAGCAGGTTATGTTGGCTAAAGAGTCGGTGGAACGGGTACGGGAGAGGACGAATACTCGCCCGTCCCGCATGAAACGCACCAAGGGGTCAGAGAGCGCAGAACCATCTCCAGCCTCCATGAGTGCTGGCCGGGGGGTGAAGTGTGGGGCGGTCTGTTACCATATGAGTGGACCTGGGATTGCATAGATACATATCAGTCGCTCCCAGCTAGTGATAAGTTCGTATTTTCAACTAGTGCACTCCTGATTTAAAAATATTCGTTTTATAGTTTGAATACTTGATTTTAAAAATCTAATATTGCCTATTTAACTTTTAAACAATTTTTTTCTATTTTCAAATTGGAGTTAGACCTTCTTTACAAATTACACTTATATTGTTGCAAGTATTAATTAGTACATAAACATAACACTTGCAGTTATCAAAATGGAAAATGTTTACTGAGTCTCGTAATGAAATGATGTGATGATATAAATACTCTTCAGATGTTAATAAGCTTTTATTTTCAGCTACTCTTAGGGTTGCTGGGTCATTGCAGAAATCAACTGAGGTATGTATTTTTAAGGTTTCGTATGAATAAACTGAACCCTTATAGAATCATCGTCTGTTTATCCGACCGATTAAGTTGAAATTTGGTACACATAATTTTTTTCTGATCCAAAAACAAATGTGCAAAATAAATGAATTTTGAATATTCACTTTTGGGAGTCAAATCAGTAAAATAAAAAACAATATATATTTGCAAACTGTACCTGACATATCAAATGAAACGTCTTGTTGTGAGGGGCTAAATTAAAAGGGATTTAAATTTATTTGAAAAAATAGATGAAAATTATTATATACCAAGTGTTTGTGTAAAACTGTGTTGGTAAAGCACTTAGAACGACTGATGATCCGCTGTCACCTGTGGTAACACTGGGTGTGCTACTGGTCGTGTGTTGCTAAACCTATCTTTCCTCCCTTGGAGGTCTGTCTACCCTACTCGCCAATACTTACCTTGTACTGCAAACAGTGGCAACACCAAGTATGCCACTAGTGCGTTACCAAATCTATCCTCCCCCTCTTGGAGGTCTGTCTATCGTACTCGCCAATACTTACCTTGTACTGCAAACAGTGGCAACACCAAGTGTGCCACTAGTGCGTTACCAAATCTATCCTCCCCCTCTTGGAGGTCTGTCTATCGTACTCGCCAATACTTACCTTGTACTGCAAACAGTGGCAACACCAAGTGTGCCACTAGTGCGTTACCAAATCTATCCTCCCCCTCTTGGAAGTCTGTCTATCGTACTCGCCAATACTTACCTTGTACTGCAAACAGTGGCAACACCAAGTGTGCCACTAGTGCGTTACCAAATCTTTTCTTCCCCTTCTTGGAGGTCTGTCTATCGTACTCGCTAATACTTACCTTGTACTGCAAACAGTGGCAACACCAAGTATGCCACTAGTGCGTTACCAAATCTATCCTCCCCCTCTTGGAGGTCTGTCTATCGTACTCGCCAATACTTACCTTGTACTGCAAACAGTGGCAACACCAAGTGTGCCACTAGTGCGTTACCAAATCTATCCTCCCCCTCTTGGAGGTCTGTCTATCGTACTCGCCAATACTTACCTTGTACTGCAAACAGTGGCAATACCAAGTGTGCCACTAGTGCGTTACCAAATCTATCCTCCCCCTCTTGGAGGTCTGTCTATCGTACTCGCCAATACTTACCTTGTACTGCAAACAGTGGCAACACCAAGTATGCCACTAGTGCGTTACCAAATCTATCCTCCCCCTCTTGGAGGTCTGTCTATCGTACTCGCCAATACTTACCTTGTACTGCAAACAGTGGCAACACCAAGTGTGCCACTAGTGCGTTACCAAATCTATCCTCCCCCTCTTGGAGGTCTGTCTATCGTACTCGCCAACACCTTGTAGTACAAGCTCGTATACTTGTAGCGCTGATTAACAGCGGTATTCTGTAGATTGGAAGTGTGGAGTTACTATAACAGTTGAGCTGCATAAAATTGCAAATGTTTTGTTTCACAGGTGATGCAAGCAATGCAGGCGTTGGTACGCTTGCCCGAGGTGGCACAAACCATGCAGGAATTAAGCAAAGAGATGATGCGAGCTGGCATCATTGAGGAGATGTTAGATGAAACTATGTCCGGCATGGAGGATGAGGAGGAAATGGAGGAAGCGGCGCAGACTGAAGTTGATAAGGTATAATATTCCTGTGATATTTTTGCTTTATAAAAAAAAAATGCCTCAATTGCGAATTATACAGTAAACCTGAATGTAGTATACAGGTTTACTCGTTTTTAGAATATTATAACATTATTAAAATCTATTATTATTATCATCATCTCAGTTAATTTCTTATCTACTGCTGAACATAGGCCTCTAACAAACACTTTCCCTAAACTCAGACTCGTAAAAAAGTATAAAATATATTGTCACATACAATACAACACAAGACACATACAGATCAGTTTATCACAATTAATTAAATATCAGCAGACAAGTGTTTTGATTTTCATTGACTATATATAGATATTTTTTCTTTCAGGTATTGTGGGAACTAACGCAAGGCAAACTGGGCGAGGCCCCTGCGCCACCCACCGCAGTTGGAGCACCTTCTACGAGCAAAGAGGAAGAACCCGTGACCGAACCGGATGAGAATGAGCTGGACGAGATGCAGTCTAGATTGGAAGCACTTAGATCTTAGTGCATAGAAGCTAAGGAACTCAGGTATAAAGAAACCGTAACAATGCCTGAAGTCAACACTTCAGGCCTTTTTCCCAGATTTATTGCAAGATGATTTATTTATTATGATTATTATTTATACAGGGTGTTACAAAAAGGTGTGGTTAAATTTTAGGAGCGTTATGTGTAGCCGACAAATAGTTGATTTAGATTGAAAAAAAAAACGGATTAAAAAAATTAGAAAAAATAGGTAAATATTTTTTCTGCGGAAAATGCTTTTCTTGGTGTAGGTGCATATTTATAAATAATATATTATGAATTTTCATGTCAATTTCCTAAGTTTTCTTTTTTAATTTTTCATGCACATATTTTCAGAAAAATTTGGAGATTGGTATTAAAAACCTATAGTTTCATTGATATCAGCCCTCTCACATACGAAATATTAGCTATATCGGTAAATTTTCAAGTTTAATTTTTCAGTTTCAAAATAAGATTTATTCAGATTATTAAAAATCACGAATTTTTATAAAATTGTTAGCGCTTTACGTTATTCACGGGGTCTATTATACTACCCTCAAAAATGACCACATCTTTCTGTAACAGCCTGTATATGGCAATGGAACAACCTGTATATGGCAATGGAACTTCATGTATATGGCAATAGAACACCCTGTATATGTTATGATTATTTTGTTCCAGATGTACTGTTCGAGACAGAGATCTTAAGGAAGCGATTTTCGTGTCGATATGGAGTTAGACAAATGCCTTAAGAATAATGTAAATAATAATTTTATTATTGTTGTGCTATTGTGTAGTTAGGGTGCAGTTGCAATGAAAGTATTATCTGTTTCAATGAGAAATGTCATATTTAAAACAATTAAAAGTAGGTGTCAGGAATCTTGAGCTTAAAGTACCTATATTGTTTTACTTTTTTATGAGTGACTAAATCTATTTCTAAAGCTTGTGTGGGCGAGAGCGCGGGGAACCCTTCAGAGAAGTGTCTCCTGCATCCGAAACACCTTGGCTCTGTTATTAATTGTTTTTACTGGAATTAATCCCACCTCGCATCAATCACATTTTCACTGTTGTGACTTTTGTGTGATAAACTATCTTGTTACAATGCAAAAGAACTCTGATATACAATAAATCCACTTTTCCTTTCTTTGCAAAGCCTAGTCCGTATTATGGATGCTTGATAACCGGTCAAGACGAAACATCGCAACATCAAAATGCTGTATGTAAATCTACTAATAATCTACTAATCGTCGAGAGAACGATCAGTTGGAATTCAACTTAGTTGAAAGTTGTTCAGTTTTATAGTTTAATTCATTAGTATATAAAAAACGTTTTATGCTCAAGATTCTTCACATTTACCGTACCTACCTTATTATCTGAAGCATATTCAGTAAGCAGACTCCGTAGAAACTCTACTCCATATGTATTCAAGGACTATGCCTTAACACATTGTATTAACTATTAATTCTTTATTATATATTCATACATATATTTATATAAAGCTATGTACAATGTACATTTTTTAACCTGTGGAAACCCCCTTGTGTCATAACAAAAAATGTGACATAACCACTTCACCGAGCACTCGGTGAAGTGGTTATGTCAGAATCGAACCGACTAAAACTAGATGGTGTTCCACGGGTGTTTATAATAACTTCAACTTTTGGTTTGTGGAAAAGTTTATAATAACAATAATAATAATAACTTGACACATCTCACACACGGCCGTCTGATCCCAGATTAGGTAGAGCCTGTACTATGGTAACCAGACTGCTGATAAACATACTTATATATTTCTAAATACAGATTATAGATAAATTACACCCAGGCAGAACAAATGATCATGCTCATCACACAATTATTGATCCTGGGTGTGAATTGAACACACGACCTCTGGTTCTGCAGTTAGGATCACTAACCACTAGACCAACAGCCCAGTCTATGGACAGGGGCTTAGGTATAACCTAAGAAGAAAACCCCGGGAACCCCTCCAGACTCGACTACTTGTCCATACAACAGTCTCGAGTCGCGAGCGAGAGCCATTTCCCGCTTCAATTTCGAAAGGCGCGTTAGGAACACGTAGCGCCACCGTCTCGGGATGTTCAATGTACATGGATAAACTCGAAGCTGAATTGTAATTTTTATTCAAGTTATCAAGCTCTGCCGTAATTTATTTGCGTATTAGTATTTCTATTTTATTTTTAACCACGAACCTGACACATAAGAACTATTTATTCATACTAGCTGCGCCGCGGTTTCCAACTCTCCAGCTATCTACATACTCAGTTTCATCGCAATCGGTTCAGTAGATTTTGCGTGAAAGAGTAACAAATATCCATAGATCCTCACAAACTTTCTACTCATCAATTTTTAAAACAATATGAGATATTTTTTTACGTGTTATTATACTTATGGTTTATTACTTTCAACTTCCACCAGACAATAACTACAGTACAAATAAAACAATTTCTCAGGTTGCCCTTCATCCAACAGTACCCTGCCATTTTGACCAAGTCTTTCGTCCACATAGTGGAGGTTGTTTCCACACGTTTTCAATCCATGGTTTCCGTTTGAGAACCTTTCTTCTCTAGCAGTTGTCGATTTCACTTCACCACACACAAAACTATACGGAGTCCTTGTCATGGTTATTTAGAATCTTATGAAGGCGGTGGCGTCAGTTTCTTGGCATGCAAAGGGATTCGCGGCTTACCTTAAAAAGAGTCAAACAACGAATTCCGCTTGCGATTGCTTACTACTGCATCATTTGCGAGTACAAGTCAAGGAAAAATGTCCAGGAATTATAAGGAAAACAGCACTGTTTCATCAAGATAACACTCAAGTGGACACATCATGTTTTACTCGTAATTACTTCGGCACACTCGAACACAACAAAAATATAAGCAGGATGAAGCGGAATTTTGACTAATGAAGATGTCGAAACGGCTGAAATGACTATTTTAAGGATGTGTAACTCGGGACTCAATCGCGATAATATTTCCCGAGGTAATAAGTCCCTAGTTTACATCTAATATGTATCAAAGTCGCTAAATTTTAAAAACAATTATTTTTAAGGAGCTTTCTTTTCAAATCTTTTTTTTTTACTGAGATCAAGACTTAGGGAGTTGGAACAAGTGTTTTGAGCTTGAAAAATAAAATTCTTCGGTCAGTCTTCCTTTGTTTAATACTTTTCAATCCGCCCTCGTACTATCGAATACAAATGTATTGCTTATAGATGAATATTTTAACTTCTCTTTCCGTTATGTTAATATCCGTGGCTTCTTATGTAAAAATCACTAATAGACACAATGTTATCGGTGCAATTGCACTTCTGCATTGTACAAATAAGTCGATTTTGACTAATATATATTCTCTGTAAAGAGAGAATTTTATTTAATTAAATAAATATGGATAATGCTGCATCTCGTGTGCATTACTAATGTTGTAAGTTCAGGATTGTGATATATTTTTATTTATAGCTCTTTTAAATGCTAGTGTTTTAAAGCTGTATGCTTTTATCGAAGTTTTTTATGTCTACTACAGTTATTAATTAAAATGCACTAATTATATTTTGTAGTTTCACTATTTACTAGGATTAAGAGACACACAGGCAAAGCTGATCAGATCAGATAAATACTTAATTAATTGTCTATTGACACCTTTCTGGAGTTCACTATATATTGTTATAGTAAGGGTCGTCCATTACTCACGTGAGACTCGAAGGGAACAAATTACGAAATACACAAGGGGAGGGGAGTGTGGTGAGATATGACGTGTATTTTTTTCGTTGAACGTGCGATTTCTAAATCGAAAACCGGCGCGTGACCTTGACTCCCTGTTGCCAGGCAACGATTTCCACGCCCGGCTCAGCTTGTCAGTCGTTAGTAAGTCTGCGGTTTTGTCTGTTTTGTTTCATTACACCATGCCTTTATTATTTTTGTGCCAGTCATATACAACCTTCAACCTTAATGTCTGTGTGAACATTTTTATCACGGTGCTTAATTTTCCAGAATTAATTTAGATTATATCTGTATTTAAATATAATATTCTGAATTTTTTAAGATACTTTGTACCAATAAAATATACGTGATATTTTGTGGGCGAAGGGTGGTTAGTTTAAAATCTCGCCACGTATCACCAGGGGGAAGGAGGGAGGGTTAAAAATTTGTTATAAAATATCACGTGAGTAATGGATGACCCTTAGGTAGGTATATAAATGTGGAAAAATAGGTTGGGTACTTTAATATAAAACAAATGAATAAGAATAATTAATAAATATATGTAATAAGTTTGTGTGTATATATCACAGAGTGTCACAGCATCTTGGAGGATAGTTCCAGCTCTAACTGCAAATCCTGTATGGACTTCTTCTTCAACAGCGGCATACGATCTACCTCCTTTGTCTTTTTTGCGTTTTTCTTCTTCGTTAACCTGTAAACAATAACACCGTCATTACAATATCTAAATTCAGTCTTAGGAAGACCATATAACTACTTGTATTACGAACTTAGTTATGTTAGACATTAACCAATAGTACCGAAAATAAATTACTTTAAAAAGACATTTAAATACTATATCTCATTTACACAGGAAGAACATTAATAACTACTAGCAAATGTTAAGTTATTACTCAATGTACTACCTACCTACTATATATTAAATAATAGAAATAGACTATTTTAAAAAGACATTTAAGAAATAGCAACTCTCGCTACAAATTAATAAAGTTCAATCTTCAATGGCGGCAGTTCGGCGTTGGTAAGTTTTCGTACTACACCACTAGTAAGCTACAAGTGTCTATAATAGCAGACAATTAAAATTGTATACATATTTACATGTTTTGTTTTAAATATAGTGCTTAACCAAGAAAGAAGTTGTCTACCGAGCACTTTTAATCTAAATTGAAATCGTCTACGGACCATTTTAAACTAATAGCCTGAACCTGTATTTGTACCGAAAATACGACACCAAGAATGAAAACTATTCTATCGGTAACTCATTTCCGTCCACGTTGCCAGACATTTCGGATGTCTGAAACCATTGGAGTGAAACTCCTTGTATTATAACGGTAATAACAACTAAAAATACTCAAACGTTATAGATTATGTAGAACTAGAAAAAAACTCGCTGTAATAAATACAAATAAAAATCGCCAATAGATTACGCGATCTAACGCTACGCTAATACTTTTTAATATAAATGGGTAGATTATTTTCATCACGCTAATTTGCACTTTATTACACAGTTGTGAGGGTAGCTATTTATTTGTCTTCGATGAGTGAGCCTTCTGTACTTTAAAACAATTATCTTATTTTTTGTATCCGTAGCGAGATAGATTAGGATGTGGACGGGATTCAGCAGTAGACGTGTCATGACTAATAAAAAAATGATAACGTTCTAGAACATTAATTAAAAAGAAAGAGCTTTATCCCATTACATAGAACACAAAGGATCGGTTTTGCTAAACAAGGTACTCATGAGCTACCTTACTACAATTTATATATTGCAATCGTATTGAACTAAATAACAAATACTTCTGAAGGTTAACGGCTACAACACACTATTACACGAATGTAGACATTACCGCGCACACTTATTATAAACCTTGTTTTCCAATAAAGATATTCGACTTGATTTGAAATGTCGATCGCTTTATCTGCGTGGATATCAATTGGGCCCTCTTCTTCTGCATTATCTTATTGCACCTGAATCGAAGAATTTACAGTCTTTCATTCGCACCTCGGCACGGTGAGTCCCCACCATCATTACGGGTATATTTTGGAGTCATTGGAGGAAGAGACAAAGTTGTTTAAGTAGTATATACATACACTGGAAGTACAACATACATACTAGCTTTCACCCGTATGAATTTGGATACAGTCTATCGATGTGGGAAATTTCAATCAAATCCGTTCAGCAGTTTTAGGACTCATGGTGACGGTATATATATTAGTAAAAATATAGGTTGTAGAGAAGGCTAAATACGGGGAGTAGCGACGAGAGTACCAAGGATATACCAAGATCCCGCTAGGCATATCCAGTACAATATTGCTAGAAATCTTAAACAGCTATAGACTTCATCACCTTGAACATCAGCAGCATGATCTACAATATTTAGGACTGGATAGGACAGGACATGTGGATAAGGAAGATATAAATTAGACTTTTTACACTTAAACCTAACTAGCGTTTTATACTACTAAGAAAGTTGCTCCCGACATACCTATTAAAGTTTTGAATTTCTGATCATTGATTGATTGAATCATCAATTGTTTGACGCCGCCTAAGTGTTAATAATAATAAACTTAATATTAAGACGGTTTTAAAGTGATGTCTTTGTAAAACCGTGAAATCTAATATGTATAAAGTTTTTCCCATACGTTTCCGAAAGGTTTAGCTAATAATCCTACTTAGGTACCAGTATTAATAAGCTATGTGCTAATATTATTACAGTCTTACACCACCAGTTTCAGCTCGAATCCCGGGCATACAACTATCGAACTTAGCTTACATAATTTAATAAGGGCCAAGATAAATGAAAATATCATCAGGAAGTCTCTATACCTAATATTCTCGAGAAATCTCCCCAATATTCTCGAAAATATGTAGTCTGCTTTACCAGTGTGATAAATTAATTGCTACCCTACTCACTGCACGAACCTCCTCTCAGCAGTTCATACCCAATAATAGGACCATTTTATAATAAGCGCTGAAGTCACTTACCTATTGGTGACTCCATCGGCACAGTCCATCATGCGTATGATGTCAGCCTGGTCGGACGAGTCGAGCGGCGCCACGGATATATCTCGAACAGCTCGGAACTTACCGCAGTTGTTCAAGTGTTCGTTCTCCAGCCGAAAGAAGTTCCAGATGAAACGTCTGCATATAGAAAAATATTTTTAAACGACTCGGATTTTGCGACAACAGTTAGTTCTTACAGCTATGAGAAAAATGCGCGGAAAATTAGAAAATTTAAGAAAACTTAACGACCATATTAACTTTTCTAATGTAACCTTAGCGCTTTTGACATAACTGTCAGTCCTTTGACAGTTGGCGAGATTGTTCAATATTCATAGTTAAGACAGGACAACGTCTGTCGGGTCAGCTAGTTAGCAATAAAGTATCTTTTTCTACTGTCTACTGCTTTCACTTTCAATCTACTTTTCAATATATTTTGCAATCTTTCATTTAACAAAATTATAGTTTGAAAATTGTAGGTATTTAATGCGCCTCTGCCTACCTATCGGGAATACAGACGTTACTGTTCGTATGTATAAAAAACCGGCCAAGTGCGAGTCGGACTCGCGTATGAAGGGTTCCGCACCATCGTCCAAGATTTAATACTATGTAGGTACTTTTTTATTTTTTTTTATTTATTGTTATAGCGGCAACAGAAATACACATTCTGTAAAAATTTCAACTTTCTACCTATTACGGATCATGAGATACAGCCCGTTGACAGACAGACGGACGGACAGCGGAGGCTTAGTAATGGGGTCTTTTCCTGTACGGAACCCTAAAAAATAGTAGTTTATCGATCGCGTAAATCTGTGCTTTAGGATGTGGCCCTTGCAGAGTACTTGCCCGGTACTCATAGCGTAACACAAATACAAATAAACAAGATAGAAGAAAATAAGTAACAAAGCCACGAAACACTTTTAAGGACATGACCTTCAGAACAGAAATAAAGAACATGAATAAGAAGAGAAATAGATTTATAGTATTTACCTGAAGACTTCCAACGGAGATAGTATTGATATCATGGTTTCTACGCTTGCTATGTCGTGTTCAGTCAGCACGTACGACACAATCCAAATAAAACGCAGCACGAAGTCTTCTACAATCGCGAAATAGTAGAACTGCGAATATGAGAGATTTCTAAATTATTTTCCTACCATTGATTTGGTATTTGTTAATACATTTGGATATTTTGTAATGTTTAAATTGATAAAGCACGTGTTGTCCGTTTAGACTCGCTGCAAGTGCATATAACTATGTCCGTGCAAAACAAAATACGAGGTGACATTATAAACAGCTGTCATACTGAGATAAGTCTTGGCGTTATAGATGAGGTTGATACAGTTGTTGTATCTTTTGTTTATCTCTTTGATAAGTGGTAATATTTCGTATGGAGGATTCGATCTGGACCAGAGCATCAGTTTTGATTACGCAGTAAAATAACCAAGAACATCGTTTGCGATATGAATGTTGTGTGCAATATTTTGTATTAACATTTGCTTACTGCCAAAATAATTCTTTAAAAAAAAACCGACTTAAAAAAACTATTCCATAAAAGACTTTTATGGTTTTCTCACGAATGCCATTGTCAGAACTAGACCAAATTGAAATGGGACCACACGGGAAGCACCAGCTTTCAAATAAAAAAGAATCATCAAAATCGGTTCACCCAGTCGAAAGTTCTGAGGTAACAAACATAAATAAAAATACAGTCGAATTGAAAACCTCCTCCTTTTTTGAAGTCGGTTAAAAAGGAAAGGACTTGGTCTTTCAAAACAAACCTAAACAGTTAGATTTCATATCATAAGAATGTATTAGGTCAGTGACAAAAAAGTAATAAGAGCAATTCTTGTATGTATTTATATTTCGGATATCTCGGAACCGGCTCTAACGTTTTTGGTGAAATTTTGTATACAGATACAGTTTTGTATTTTAAATACAACTGCATAGTAGTATTTCCTGTGAAAACGTAATTTTACAAAAAAAAAATATTTATAAAAATATTACGATTTTACAAAAAACTACCGAGCAAAGCTCGATCTCCCAGGTACTAAGAATGTATTAGGCCAGTGACAAAAAAAGTAAATAACTTACCCCAGGACTATAAACTATTTCCTCCCTTAGGAACTTGTTTTCAGCGTTGGGACCACAGCTAAAGAGACCCCAATCCATCTTAACGTCCCATGTGTACGTGTACATTGAAGATATTAGTTGACACACGAACCAAGCGTACAAGAACGGATTTTCGTAAGGATCTTTGTATCCACCTGCAACATTATATACATATTAATAACCGTTGCTCGCGGTTTCATCCGCCTTTAGGGTAACTGCTCCGCTCCTTAATATCGTAGCGTGATGTTAGTATGTCAGTTAGTCTATAACCTTCCTCAAGAATTGGGCTAACAAGAATTTTATAAAACCGGCTGGTAGTTAAAGAGATTAGAGCCTTTATATAATTATTTCATAGATATTTATATATGGAATTAACGCGATCAATAAGCTGTGATCACAGACTGACTGAGTCAACTTGTGCTACAGCCAGTGTATCCTGGTGTAACCGTCAGACAATTCAAAGGAATGCAGTTGTACGCACGGAACGCGAAAGTCAAAGAACAAAAAAAACTTCAGTTTTATTTTATTGGTAAAGATCTTTTAAAGTTATTTGTCCCTAGCCTATCGTTTATCTAGCCTTCGATAGACTGTCTGTTGTCTATCTGTGAATTATATCTCTCAAACGGATGAACCGATTTGAATGCGGATTTTATAAGACAACTAATTTAACTAGGATGGATGATAATCTCTTCAGCATATTTAAATATATCAGGTTAATACTGATGGCAACCAAAGAAAGTGTGTATGGCAAGAACCCTGTATACGGAATAATTAATATGTAATTCAATTGATTTTAATGTAGTAAATACGATTACTTACACTAGGCTATTTTAGAGAAGTAATCAGTATACACAAACTAGATACAAATATGTACTATGAAAATCTACACATTTTTAAAAATAAACTAATTGTATCATCTGAACACTACGAGGAAAATCTGTGCGGTTATAGGGACAGAATATATTTGTTAGAACTGACTTAGCGCTTTGTAAATGATACTAATTAAACTAAAAATCTTTAGTATAATTGATTTTATTGAAACTATTATACGTAGAGATCTACGGTTCATATTAACATTTAAATTAGTTCCACGAATTGGAGGGAACACAAAACAATTTAATTTTAAATTATTGTGTTTTCTTTTTTATCCTCTAGGGAATTATTTTCTATTCTTTTTTTTTCATTTTAACAATTTTTTTTTAAATTTTTTTTTTTAAGACAACCCGCATTAGTAATTACTCCTGTGTCGCGGGGGACTTTATAAACATAGAAACAACGTACACAAAGAACAGCCAGACTCAGGTGGGAATCGAACCCACGACCTATAAGCATAGCGGTCAGGGTCACTAACCACTAGACCAACAGGCCAGTCCATCATTGGACTGACTTGGACCTACTTATACACAGACAAAGTACACCCAGATAGCTTACGATGAACCTTCAACATGAGCCGTAATGGCACTTGGCAGGACTTAAACCACACAGATATCCTTTTCTAAAGATTGGATTTTTACATTAAAAATAACTAATTGAGTCCTTGATAATAGCTAATATTTTTTACACAACTGAAGAGAAGTATTCAGCCCACCTGGCGGTATGTGAATTCCGAAATTTGGTGGCAGTTCCGCCACAAGGGGTACTACTTGTGCATGGCTGAATTCATAAGTGCCTAAAAAAGGGACAAGTTGATATACTGGCAATGCAAAGGATAGATAAGACAGTCTCCTGGTAGTACGGAACCTTTTTGACGTGAATAAGTCTTTGAAATTACTTGCATTCAGGTAATTCAAAAAACGAATGATAACAAAATTGGTGGACACAGTTTGGTGTTGTAGCTACATATCTATCATCTCCATCCAAAATTTAATTACACCACTGGATAACTAAAGGATCAAAGAACACACTACACTAAGCGAAGACTGCGACGGATCGCGCGTGGTGGAGGGCCAAGCGCCGCCATTTGAGATCATTTTGATGCGTTTCGAGATTTCCAATAACTCGGAGATTTTACGACGATCGTTTAAGTTTCATTCGTCAACTCTCATCAAAATCTATCAATTCCATTTATAAAACACTAGCAGCGCCCCGCAGTTTCACCCGCGTAAGTCGCGATCCCGTTGGAATATCGGGATAAAAAGTAGCCTGTGCGTTAATCCAAGTTTCCAGCTTTCTACATACCAAGTTTCATCGCAATCGGTTCAGTGGTTTTTGCGTGACAGAGTAACAAACATCCATCCATCCATCCAAACTTTCACATTTATAATATTAGTGGGATTAGTGTAAAATAGTTCCACGTATTCACGTACAACATACGGCCGTGTACATGCTTATGCCTTTCATCAGATTCCGTGCAAACGAAGTAGGGAGAAAAAGCAAAGAAAAAAGGCATTATCTAGTAGAGAAATATGACATATCAAATAAATACATACGATGAATCGTGAACAGTGTCCGTAAGGTCGCAAATAGAACGACAAAGAATGTCGTCGAGTACTTTCCAGCGTTGACCAGATGTGGGAAAGCCTCTCGGCTGTCTCTATACCGACGTAGACATTGGAAGAAACGGGTCCAAGCCGGAATTATGTTCACTATAGCCCGGCTAATTATGAACCAGTTAGTCGTTTCAAATTCATCTGTGAAAAAAAAAACATTTGTACTGGAATCTGGACAAGGACAGTAGGCATAACGAGAATAAAACAATTGGACATTTTAAAATTCTGAAGTTGTGATTTCTACTCCACGACCCTATTATTGCACTGAGCTATTATTACTAGCGTATAGCTTAAAAGTTTGTAACGCGAACTGCGGCCCCTGCACCGCAGTGCAAACAAATCTTTGTAGCAGTTCGTTGGGCAACACGCGTAAACGCCATAAAAATCACGGCGCTTAGGACCTTACGCTCGCGAGAAAACTACAACTCAAAAACGATCGAGCGCTGCTTGTTAATACTGTAGGGTTTAACTACAAATTATTGTTTTAGCGCTGCAGCGCTTTAAGTTTTAATTCAAATAAAAACGGAAAATGTATTTTGTTCTGAGTGGCTTCTCTAGTACATAATACCTCGATGTATTATTGTTGTGTTGTGTATTCTTAAAGCACAATCAGAAGCACCCTTAAAACACGAACCACCATAAAGTTCTCAAGTCGAAGGTAGGTGGCACAATTAAAAACCTCACAAGTAAATCGACTATAGGTTCCAACGAAGTTTTAATAGCTCTATTTAATTTAAAAGCAGATAATATTTACAAGCGCTATTTAAGATCGAGGCAATTAGAGTTCTGTAGCCCATAATCAAAAACGAACCCCTGTCGAGACGTTTTTCCTTAGAAATGCGTGGTATCAAGTTGAAATTAACACTCGTTCTCGCTCAATTAACACAGACACCTCACACACGGCCGTCTGATCCCAAACTAGGCAGAGCCTGTACTATGGTAACCAGAAAGCTGATAAACATACTTATATGTTACTAAAAACATACATATCATAGATAAATTTAACCCAGACACAGAACAAATGATCGTGCTCATCACATAATTTAATTATTTGTCTTAGGTGGGAATAGAACCGACGTCGCGACGAGCTGAATGTAAGTTAGTTCATATTTATTTAGATATAAGAGTAAAACTCATTCAATGAGAGTGCTCCTGAAGCCACTTTACTGCCTAAACATAACTTTGACTGGTGATTAGTGATCGTGCCGAGCCAGAGGTCATGGGTTCGTTTCCAACCCAGGACAAATAAATTGTGTGGTGAGCATGATCATAATGTTCTGTCTGGGTGTAACTTATCTATAATACATATGAGGGGTACAGTTTCAAAAACCGCAAAGTCCTTCAACGCACAAAATAGGGAAATTGAAAATTTATTTCTATTTATTGTAGTATTTTTGTAATTATTATACTTGTGTGTATTGTTAAAAAATGATGGCTTTATACTACACTAGCAGCGCCCCGCTGTTTCACCCGCGTAAGTCCCGATCCCGTGGGAATATCGGGATAAAAGTAGCCTATATGTTAATCCAGGTCTCTATTTATCTACATATCAAGTTTCATCGCAATCGCTTCAGTAGTGTTGGCGTGAAAAAGTAAGGATGAAGTAAGGATTTTATAACTTATTTATAAAGTTATAATGCTTTACAAGCGAGAAATAGTGACGCCTGGACAATAAGAAGGTTGTTACATGTATAAAATTAACTTTACGGTTTTTGAAAATATACCCCTTCCCCCCCCCCCCCTCGTATGTATTTAGAAATATATAAGTATGTTTATCAGCAGTCTGGTTACCATAGTACTGGCTCTGCCTAGTTTAGGATCAGACGGCCGTGTGTGAGATGTGTTAAGAGAAAAAAAAACCTATAATTCAAGACAGAAACTACAAGCACATACTATCGACAGTAAGCCAATCCGTCCCGGCGACATAGAACGCTACGAGGTAATGGAAGTCGATGAAGCCGGCTGCAAAGGAGTTCCACTGATCAGCCAGCCAGAAGTCAGCAAATAACACCGGCATAAACGGTGCAGCTAGGATGCGACCCTAAAACAAAAAAGGTAGGGTCATCAGTGTGGAAATTAGATTTATAAAAACAATTTTAAATTTTAAGTCGTCCTCGGTAGATTTTCTCGTACAAGTCTCTATACAGGGTGTATCTGACAATGGAACATTCACTTAAAACACTGAAAGGCCATGGACTCTAGCATGCAGTTCCAAAAAGATCTAAAAAAAAACAAGTTACGTTTAGGTATTTTTACCTCCGTTTTTCATAAAAGCAGGTAGAATGTGTAAAGTTAAAGATTTTAAATCGTACATATTTTTTTATTTGTACACCCTGTATACATATAAAATATTATACTGTTTTATCCATTCGTTTCGCTCTTCATGTACGAAAAGAGAAGATAAAATGAGACTTTAGTTCGAGTGTGCAAGTAAACCAGAGTAATTTACATAAATAAAAATAATTAAAGAAAATCTCATATAATCTCGTTTCACCTTTTAACCATAACATTACTACAATATTTAAATACGATTAAAATAAATGGATGGTATGTATTTACTAGAGATGCGCCGAATATTCGTTTGGTATTCGGTATTCGGCGTATTCGGTATTCGGCGTATTCGGCATCTTTTCCACTATTTGTATTCGGCCGAATTATTCGGTTTTGTTGCCGAATATATTCGGTTCAAGCTTTTTCTATTTTCTTGGCTCATGTAGCCAAGGTGTAGGACTAAAAGACAAGACTTCTTATGTAAGATTTATGTTATATTATAAGTCAAAGAAAATATATTTATTTCTTAACCTATAGTTAGTATAGTTAACATTTATTTTAAACCTTAAATCAACATTTAATTTAACCTCAAAACAATATTTATTTTGACGTGACAACTTCTTATAAATTGGTTTGCCGGGTGACACTTCAAGAAACTGCGTTACGCTCCGCTCACGTTATGCGCTCACAATGAGAATGAGTCCCTTCCACTCGGGCATGGTTAGCCCGCCTAAGAGCGAGAGAGACAGACATAAAAAGTGAAAGGCACGCGTCCCTTTAAATATAATTCTTTGTATAAATAAATGTTTTAAATTGTTACTATTATTTCATCCTTCTTCCTACTATACGAATGAATATTCACATTAAAATTATTTTACCACTCAAAGTCGTTGTCACGTAAAACTTTCGCCCGTATACCGACTTTACAGGCAACCAATTTTTTTTTAAACTTTAAATCAATATTTATACGTAGCAAAACAATGTAATGGTATACCGAATAATTCGGCCGAATATCCGGTTCGGTAAAAGTTAAACCGAATAATATTCTGTATTCGGTTATTCGGTGAAACCACTATTCGGCGCTTCTTTAGTATTTACAGAAAAAAAGTATGTATGTATGTTTGTTCCGTGATTTGGAATCCATAGTACAAGCTCTGCTTAGTTTGGGAATAGATAGAGATGTGCAGTATGTCTTAGGATGGTTCCCGGAGGCTTCCTTCTTAGGTTATCCCGGGTCCTTTGCAATAGACCCACTTGTGACGGAACATCGTGTGGTTTTACTCGATTCGATTCCGACTAACCACTTCACCGTTAAGCTCCGGTGAGGTGATGACCCGTGGGGGCTTCCACACGAAAAAGAAAAAAAAAGTATGTCCCAGGATATTAAATGACCCCTCTCCCCCTACCCATAATATATATTACATTCAAATAATCAAAAATAAAAATAATTCTGTGAAAGTAACTGTTTGTACATAGCCTAATCCACCCGCGTCAACATCTCGTCCAAACGTACAGCGTAAGCAGCCAAAGCTTAAGCTCCCTGAATACCTCATTGTATTAAAAATTGAATGTAACCTATGTCATCCGAACTACACTCGAGAGCAATGAATCCGGGTCACATAAAAATCTCGGAAACTAAAAATGATAGCTTAGGTATTATAAATTTACGGCGACATCTCATTTTCAAATTGGTTTCATTAGTTTAAACACTACTTTTGAACATATGTAGGTAAATACAAATATTTAGTCTTTATTTTTTTTATTTTATTTAAAAAAAAGACAACTCCCGCATTAGGAATTACTCCTGTGTCGCGGGGGACTTTACAAACATACAAACAACGGACACTAAGAACACCCAGACTCGGGTGGGAATCAGTCTTTGCCGTGGACTGGTAAAAAAAAACCTTTATTTTTAACACCTCGTCGTTTTCCTGTATTGTGAAATCTCATGATTATTTATCTTTGTAAACGAGGCGTTACAAAGATAAATAATCATCTTTGGATATTTCACTTCAAATAGGCTAAAAGCTCACAAATTAGTCTCGAACGACCTTTTTTGCCTCAAAATAATTTATATGTTAAAATTCTCTAGGAGCTCATTTGAAAATATATACATTTATGTCCAATTAACATGTCGGTCTTCAAAAACAACTCATAACCTCGCGTGTGGTGTGAACTTGACTAGGGATTTTCAATCTTTTTTATTACTTGCGCAAAAAGTATGTTTAACGTTTTAGTCATAATTTACTCAATTGTGAACTCTATACACAACAGATAAAATTAAAGAAAGTAAAATTTCTTAAATAAACCAGCTATTTAATACAAAAAGAGATCTTTTTTAAACAAAGTACAAACAACTTCAATGCGAATAAATCATTGCACTTGAAATGTTCATTACATGTTTTTTCATCGTTGTGGATATTATTTTATTTTTATACAACTACTGCAGTTTTTGATATGGAGTAGGTATACGATAAATAAAAATAAAAAAATTAATAACTAACATCTGTTTATAATTTATTGGCGATTGATACCGCATAAGATACTCAAAAAAAAAACAGTCTAATTGAGAAATAACTCTTTCGAAGTTGGTTAATAAAACAAGATGGCTAGCGAATTTAACCTAAGAGGATGATAATAATATGTTTAACTGCGATCTAGCGCTAATTGCAAAGGTATGGACGCCGATGCGCGTGAAGTTAGTTCTGATTCCGAAGCGATGATAACTACAGCGGAATAGGGTAGATAGATGACTGTCAAGTCAAATCAGTATCTTTTTAGTAAACGTCAAAATGGTAGCGTCCGTAAATTTTTGTATGAAATACCAAGGCGTGACGTCACACCTTAGTATTGTCAAATCATTCACAAATCAAACTGGATTACAATTTTCACAGTATTTTAAGTTATTTTATTGCGACACTTGGCGAAATAATTTATTTTGAGCATAGGCACCTACCCAATTATTGGGTTGCGATGTTTTGTTAATTCGCCATGGTAACTGTTATTTTTTTATAAAATCTTTCCTTTTATATAATGACATACGACTTTGATATATTGCCATTTCAAGCACCTGATTTTAAATAATAAAAAACACATTGTCGTAATCTTATCTGTCCACTTGAAGACTCGTTACCTATAACAATAATATTAAAAGGTTGTCTCGTCCGTCGGTAGGTATGTTGGTGCGCTGTTAGTTCTCCTTCTCTACTTACACTTTTTCCACTCTCTCTCTCTCTCTCTCTTTTTTATTCATTATTCAACCCTCACATCATTCTGTCAATAATTTAAAGAACTTTAGGATATAATTTGTAATTCTTAACTTTATAATTAATAGCGGTTGGAATAGAGTAGCCGTCAATTATTATTTTTTGCTCATATTATTTTTAGTTGCGTGATAACATTAGTACCTACACTGGATGTGTTAGATTATGACCCCACTCTGCCGGGTTTAACCTTTTCTCATATTAATTGTCACTGGTATTTGTGACTTCTGGACTGACTTTTTACGTCAGAAGTAGATACGTCTCTCGGAATCACATTGACTAAAGCGGAATTATTCTGTCATGGGTCTCATATCGTTTGATAAGACCCAAAAAGACTCCTATTGATCCTGCATAGAATACCTCGAGCTCCCTCTGCCTCCTCTAGATTCTACTTTAAGCCCATATCGCTAGCACGTGGCGCGATACAATTGTTCTTTCTGTCTTTAAATGAAACCTGTTTCTTTATATGGAGTACAAGTACCTTTAAACAGATGAACGATTCGCAATAATCTATTGCGGCGATAAAACTGTTAAGTGGTCCCTAGACGATCATGCGGCATGACATGCTGAATCATCATGCTGCATGAAGGATTATTGAGAGTTTATCATGCAGCATGATAATTCGCTTGGTATAATCACTTTATTCAGTCGATATAGATACTACAGTGAAAAATGTAAATGTGTAAATGTCTTTGTCAAAGGCAGATTTATAAATAAATAAATTTATAAAAATAAAAGGTATTGTCAATCAACTGCCAGCACGTAGTTTGCACGTAATGCACGTAGTTTGCATGTCATTCGCATCAATCAATACAATTAAACGGTCAAGCATGCATGACAGCACGTGACACATATCTAGGGACCGCTTTAAACCTATATCTCTTAAAGGCTACTTCATACATATATGGCCTTACAAGTTCTGTAAATTTTTCAACACTTATATTTTGGTAATTTGAACTTCAAATATGATTTCTCTGTACATTTATTTTACACTGTCAATTAATACTTCAACAATTTTAGTATTTTTTATGCAATAGCTTTCGGCCGCAGCTCCGCCTTCGACCTTGATTGTAATCTACTCTTAATTCAGTGCCATAGAAACAAACACTTTCAGTTACTCTCGAAAATATCAGACAGGTAATTGAGCAACTTTAAAAAATATATAAATGCGAACTTATTTTGATATTTGCTTGTATTGCAAGTAAGTAAAATTCTTTAAAAAATAACTAAATAATTCTAAAGTTTAAATTAAAAAAAAAATACTCACACATATCCTTAGAAACCAAAACCGGGCTTCGTGCCTGAACACCTTGAACGGATTCACGAGAAAGGTCAACATTATCAATACCAGCGCTAATGGATTCACATACGGCGGTATACTCAAACTCGCACTGTATACAAAACTTAATATACTAAGAGCCCACACGACCCCAAAGATAGCCGCCAGTTCCATCAAATCTTGTTCTGACAGATGATTTCGGGGGTCTAATTCGAAGATAAGGACGTGATTGACCCCTGAAGATCTCCATCCATAGACGTTGATTCCGATTAAAAATATAAATTCGACTAATAGGAATGGGCCTCTGTACAGTCTGAAGGCTGTTTTGAAGTATTCGGTGCCGTTTTCATGGAATAATACTGAAAAGAAACATTAAAAATTACTCAAAACGCCAAGGATTGTAACAGCGGCAATGGGTGCGCGCGATTGGGTAAGTAATAATATAATAATAACTTCATACACCTCACACACGGCCATCTGACCCCAAACTAGGCAGAGCCTGTACTATGGTAACCAGACTGCTGATAAACATAGCCTTACCTATATATTACTAAATTACACTCAGACACAGAACAAATGATCGTGCTCATCACACATTTATTAGTCCTGGGTGGGAATCGAACCTGTGGGCTGTATGGCTGAGCAGTCAGGATCGCTAACCAACCAACAGGCCCGTCAAGTATATGACCGCTTACCACCAAGCTGCATATTTTTTTGCCACCTTACTTGTTGTATAATACAATTAAGATCACATATTCATAATATTTTTCTATGCATTTTTTGTGCTACTGTGCTGCTAAGCGGTTGCTGGGGCATATAACAAATTTAATAATGATATTTGCGATTTTTTTCTTCATTTAACATTTGAACAATAGATTAACAAGTTTGGATATGAATATCCAAAAACCGTGAAGCTTTATAACGAATGCATTGGTAAGTACGTCTAGGTTGATAACTCAGTACTAACTAAGATACAAAGTAACTAATAACATAATCAACTAAAAATTGGATACAATTTAATAAGGCAAGTAAAAGTAGAATACAATGAACAAGACATATGAAATAATATTGTTACTTGCAATTACATACAGTAGCCAGTTTAAAAAATAAGGTCTTAATTTTGACTTTAAATTCACCCGTAAGAATATCTCGCAATTCAGTGGGTAGGTTGTTAATAAATCTTTACATAGTGTTGTGGATGAACAGTTGTGATGTCCCTCCAACACAAATGGAGAATCCTTCGGCCTTGCTAGGTAATCATGCCTGGTGGATCGCGGCCCAACCGTTGATGTTCAGAACTTGTATATTTACTAACCTGCACGAGAACTTTCATTGTGCGATACAGATTACTTACTGGTTATTATGTAGTTCAGCTTGTCTTCGCTAGATGGCGCTAAAGTGTGTGTTATTCTATGTTGATAACGCTACATCGCGATATAACGTCCGCATAGCTCAAGAAATTAAAAACAACCTTTAACACTAGTTTCGCTATTAGCTTCAAAGTTTATTTTGTTTAACATGGCAGGCTAAATTCTGATTTCACTTGACAGTTAACCGTTATGTTACCGTATCATCTATGTCTTGTTCAATGACATTCAAATATACACCTGCATCAGTAGCGTAACAATAGGGTGGCAGAGCGGGCAAAATGCCACGGGCCCATGGCCCTAGGGGGCCCCGGCCCCGACACCAAGGTCCTAAGCAAACGAGGCACAAAGAGTGAACTTGTGCCCCATCCGATGAATTAGCCACGGAGCTCAGATGGTATAGTTACGCCACTGACCTGCATATTATTACACAATGAGTAAACTTCATTGATTACTATTTAAAACGTAGCTACGATCGAGGTCAGGGTATTTCGGGGTGTTTACAAACAAATGATATTGATATTTAATTAGATGATATTGTGTTTAAAATAGAAGCTATGATTGTTTGTTTATTCAAGCGCAGGGGCATTGTATGAATGGCGAAACGGATATAGTAGCCAAGTTATTATCAGACAGACGTCAAATAAATCCCACTAATATTATAAATGTGAAGGTTTGGATGGATGGATGGATGTTTGGATGTTTGTTGCTCTTTCACGCAAAAACTACTGAACTGATTACGATGAAACTGGATACATAGATAGCTGGAGACCTGCATTAACACATAGGCTATTTTTATCCCGAAATTCCCACGGCATGGGGACTTACGCGGGTGAAACCACGGGGCGCAGGTAAAACATAATAATTATGTATCTTAAGGTGAAGATTGCGAGCGCAATTACCTCCTTGACTTGTTCAAAGTTAATGATCAAAAATAAAATAAAAGATTAAAGCAGTATACTTAGGTTCATAATTATTTAATATCCTGTTTATAAAATTGTTATAATAGCTTTAAAAGAACAAATGAAATAGATAAACCATGGCCTGGCGATCATATTATAAGAATTGTTAAAATATAAATGCCAGTTTCACATCGCTGTTCATCAAAACAAATGTTTAACCGCCTGTTCCAAGTAAACTAGCGCTAAACTTATGTTTCTTTAAATGTTATATCAAGTCAATATTAACTAATACAGTTCTAAACTTGGATAAGTAAAATAATAAAGTCTCAACAATAAGGAAATCGTATTAACACATTACGATATGAACTGCTTTCCGCAAATAAACGGTCAGGCATTTGAATAACCGCAAGCTACGAGGACGAAGATATTGTATGTAGGATTAGTCATTTATTATGTTGTATAATATAATCTGTGGTCAATTTATGATAAGTAAAGTAGACTTGCAGTTAACTATGGTCGTAAAGATTATAACGTTTGTTTGCCAAGTTGTAAGCAAGGATTTGTGAATATCTGTTAAGAAAATTTTGCAGTGTTTATTTATAATAAAATGTAATTGTGTCTACTGATTTTACAATGTTTAATTTTTAACAAGAGTATTTTAAGATAATGTTATTAACTTTAGCAGTTAAGATATCGGGAACAGTAAATATGTATGACTAAGCTACATGGAGGCTTACTTTACAAGAGAGCCGATTAATTTTATGTATATGTATATAACTGTTTCCCGCGCGTGTACATATTTATATGTTTTGCGCGGAATTCTAATTCTTTTTCCAAAATGAAAGTTACTCCATAAAACACCAGCTTTCTGCCAGTGAAAATCCCGCGGAAATCGGTCCGGCCGTTCCGGAGCTTGCCCGGAACAAACAGACACTTCAATCTTATTTATTTGTATAGATATACATACACATTATATAATACTGCTGAACGCGATAATCTCTGGAATTATCACTCAAATTAATTCTTTTTTTTATTGGATAGAGCATTAATTGAGGAAGGTTACGGGCGATGTAACATCACGCTACAACCCTTGGGAGCGGAAACTGTGGGGAACAGCTGGAATATATAGAATAGAATATTCTTTATTGTACACCATATAAAAATAACAATGGATCATAAATTTAGTACTAAAGTTAGGTACAATGGGCGGTCTTATCGCTAAAAGCGATCTCTACCAGACAACCTTTGGATGGATTTAGTGACAGGAACGAGTGGTAGCTGATGGTGTGCAGGTGTACTACATATAAAATATTGTATATGTATTTATACGATATATACATACTATTTCCTGAAAAATTATCTCAATGTCACCGAGTAAATTTTTCCTTCCAGCGATATGTAAAACATGATTTTTGATAAAGAACTTTAATACTAACTGACAGACTATGCACATATCAAATGATTACCTCTAATAAAACGTGAAAAATAAAAACTACAAATCCATACAAATAAATAAAATTGAAGTGTCTGTTTGTAATGTGAAAATAATAGGTTTTTTTAACCTCCTACAATTATTTGCACGATACCTATGAGTAAAAATTAGTTTTTTAAATTTTTGTCTGTCTGTTTGTTTGGGCTAATCTCCGGAACGGGTGGACTGATTTCCACGGGACTGTCACAGGCAGATAGCTGGTGTTATAAGGAGTAATTTAGGCTACTTTTATTTTGGAAAAAGAATTAGGGATCCGCGCAAAATATACAAATAAGTGCACGCGAGCGAAGCCGCGTGGGAACTGCTAGTTCTACTAGCAGTTCTAGAAGATATGGCACAAGCAAACTTCTAAGAATCCCTTATAGTTACGAATCACGTGAGGCGATTGTTGGATTTTATTAATGTTTTAAGGACAGTCACGAGCACTTGAGTGTTATGATAGTAAATAATTAACACCTATTAGAGATGACATACATGATTTACAATGTTTATTATCTTATATGTGGATGATTTTAATGTTTATCGTTCAGTTGTTTAGACTAATCTTGCTATATATTTGCTTTAATCTGGATCTTTTTATTTAAATTAGGAAGGTCAACCAGTCCAGTTTTCAAAATAAATACGGGATAACGGATCTTACACGTTATATTTTGTGACGTCTTGATACATTATATTTTTAATATGAAGAGTATACCATCAAGGGTCCTGATGTCTTAATAAAAGCTGTTCCCGGATCCCTCCTACTTAAAGCGCAGTACGGCACACCGTGTGGTTTTAGTCGGTTTGATTCCGACACACCGCCCCATCGTAAACCCCGGTGGGGTGGGCCCGAGGGGGTTTCCACACGCACAAAAAAAATGTCTATACCATCAAACTGAAACCCCATTTTGAGTGTTGGTGCCGCGAAAGCATTTTTTTTTATTTTCCCTAATTCCAAAATAAGACGCTACATTATTGTATGAAATTGCGAAAAAAAATCAACTAGATCTCATCGTACTATTATTCTTGTTATCCTTTCCATAAATTAACGTAGAATATAGACAAACACACGATTTCATCGACAAAGCGACTCTTGACTTCTTAACTGTAGGTACCTTTAGATGGTTTAGCTTTAATAATACTGATTTAATTGATTAGGTTCCGATGTAGCTATGACGCACGAGCAATCAATATTAAAACCGCATTATTTTTTGAATCTACATTAATTGTTGAAGACTGGTATTATTCATAATCTAAACTATACCTAAAGGCCTATAAGACCTAAAGGACGATTTAATTCACACAAAATGCTGTATTGCAAAGCTAAGTTCAGGTAGAAATTATCATACAATAAAGTCCCCCGCCGCGTCTGTCGGTCTGACCGCGGTTAACCAAAAAATAACGAACGGATTTTCATACGATTTTCACAATGGATAGAGTGATTCATGAGGAAGATTCAGGTGTATAATTCATTAAAGTTTTTATAAATTTGCTGAAATAAGACAGCGATTGTTGAAGATGTCGGAAAAAATCATGCCGACTTGTTTGAGCTTTACTGGCGTGCGCCGCGTAAACCAATAGAGCTATATGAAAACTATGTATTACGGAATTATTCCTATTAAAAAGATCTATTACAATATAGCAATGCTATATGCTCTGTTACCCGTACGAAGCCGAAGCGGATTGCCAGTATCGAAATAAATAACGAATAATTAAAAAAGTTAAGATTCATCGCAGATTTCTGTATGAACTGAGAATGTACTCTACAGATAACTGCGGTTTATCAGCACGACTAAAATTACAAAAAGCACAATGGTTGTGTCGTGTCACAAGGGCAAATATTTTGAGGTATGTCCTCGTGATAGGCGGGGCCAACGACTTTAGGTCCCTGAAGCTTGTAGATGTATGAATTTTCAGATCGCGACAATTTTATTAAGCCTCGGAGTTAGATCGAACACCATGTATTAGAGGATCTCACTGTTAGCTAGCTATAGAAATTATTTAAGTATCCTAGGAACAAGAATTGAGAGCACAAATGAACAATATTTCTGAGTTGTCTGCTCAACTTTGTGTCTTTGTTCTTATAAACAGTTTCTAATATGTAAAAACTTTTTCTGACAGATTTTAATACACATTTGGTATACAGCACACGTGAGCAACGCTACAGGCATAACTAGAATTTTATTCTGCTGACGATTCTTTAGAACACATTAAAGTAGGTATCTCAAGTAGTAACAGGTCGATTTAAAACATTATATTTATTTTCATTAGCTTCAGAAACCTTTATATATACTTTACTACTACCGCGACAGTAAAACTATTAGTACTTATTAAACATAGAGAGAAATTTAAAGCTACTATTGGGGGTAGTAAAAAAAATTAACTTACTGGACAACACGACGGCGATTAACAGCACAATAAAAGAGCCAGAAAACAATCCGACTTTGAAAGTAGTCCACGGACTCTGTTGTTCACCTAACGGTGGGACTCTTAACTTCTTCATGGCCTTCTGTCGGTCTCCTCCTTCGAGTTCGTTGGTGACTGTAGCCTCTGTGTCGCTGATCAGTCTGTCGATGTCCTTGTTTGTGTAGAATTGTGATGTTTCTACGTGTTCCGCCCGCCATTGTGCTCCGTTGTTCACGTTTAGTAACTGTTGAGAACTGATGGTTAATTTTTTTTTATGTATATTATAGGGGGCAAACGAGCAGACGGGTCACTTGATGGTAAGTGACTACCGTCGCTCATGGACACCTGCAACTCAAGAGTCACAAGTGCGTTGCCGGCCTTTGAGATGGGAGTACGCTCTTTTCTTGAAGGTTTGAAGGTCGTATCGGTCCGGAAATACCACAGGCGACAATTTGTTCCAGATATTGGTTGATATGACATACATACATACAACATGAAAGGTATTAATACAATGCAGATAAGGGGTGCAGTAGATTTCTGCTCGAGTTTCGCCAGCGGACCGCCAGAGTGCAGAAGATCCCACAGAGAGCTTTCGACCGCAACAAATGATATCGCCCTTTTATTCTTAAATCGCTAATAGATTTTTTAATAAAAAGTGTGAGGAGAACACGTGTGTGTTTATTACTTATTGACACACAACACATTAATATATAAAAATTTTAAAAGTTTGTGACCTTGTCCAAAGCGGAATCTAAAGAAAGCCCCCAAATTTATTTGCGAAGCTTTAGCTTTCCCCCAAATATTTTTGCGTTCTACAGTAGTCTTATGAAGTATTGTCTTGAGGACACCATTATCAGATCTCGAATAAATTTATATTCGAGCACCCTATAAGTGTCTTCTTTCTGACAGAAAAACAATTATTGAAATCGGACCTCATCTTGCAGAGTTATTCGTCCTTTCTGACAGAAAAACAATTATTGAAATCGGACCTCATCTTGCAGGGTTATTCGTCCTTTCTAACAGAAAAAACAATAATTGAAATTGGACCTCATCTTGCAGAGTTATTCGTCCTTTCTAATAGAAATCGGACCTCATCTTGCAGAGTTATTCGTCCTTTCTGACAAAAAAAAATCATTGAAATAATTGACATTTTTAAATAAAATTGACTATAAATCACTGTTATACTGTAAACTTTTAGAATAGATACTTAGTAAGGCCAGTCTATCAGTCACAAAAATACGACATTCTAATCAAGACGACGATATTTGGGTTAGAAAATACACTGTTATGATAGTCAAATTAATCTAGTGTTGGGTTCCCTGTGACCTCTGGAATGGATGGGTCTTCAAATAAGAATAATATAATAGTTTAAAAAAACTAAAAAAAACACGTTTTTATAGAAAATCCAACTAAAAATAGAAAAATTTTAATCGAATTATTGTATTTTCATTGGTCTTTGCCATGTGTGCAAAATTTGAATGAAATCTGGCCGTTTAAAGTGGGTCAAAATAGCGGCCTAAGGAGTCGGTTACAAACAAACATACAAACATACAAGAGAAGCTAATATAAAGCGTGTAATAAGCAGAATGGGCCTCTCCACCTCTGTAGCTTTCAACTTATAGATCAATTTAATGGAAGTCATTAATCCTCGTCATCAATTTACATCAGTTGTAAATTTATGGTCATCAATTAGATAGATTCTATCTAATTGATGTAAACTAGATACTCCATTACTTGTCCCCAGAAAAAGGGCCGAAACATCAGTCACAACAGAAATTGTGACATTGATATCCACACAGTTCATTAACTTTGATTCGTTAATAACGTCCTGTAGGTTGACTTTGTTGTCACTCATATCTACGCTATTTACAAATCATTCTCACAGTTAGCACATTATTTAAACAATAGTATACTACAGTAAACGTAAATACAGTCAGCTACAAAATTCGCTCAAAGTATTCAAATTTATAAACCCTCAAACATAAAAGTAATTAAAAGTTGAAATGTGCTTTCAATATCATCGACAAAACTTTTCTTCGACTGTACCTCCAAAGATATTCTTATGGAGAAGGTATGCTAAGATCCGAGTCATAATAATATCTGGTCTCTTGTATTTCTGTAAAGCGTAGATAGACTTCAGACCTCGTCAAAGAAGAGACGTACGGCCAGCACGTTACGTTTTAAGGCTTGTCAAGACTACTTGAGTTACAAAGCTCTATTAGAACTAAGGTACATAAGGTACACAACACATGAAGTAGTAGTTTTCTTTGACAGTTAGTCATTTAAAAAAGTTTTTAAAAACTGTTATAAATAATTCTAAAGCGCACTTTGCCCACTCCCTTTGTAGTTTAGTTATTCCCAAGAAACAAAAAAAAATGGACTACAGGTGACCAGGAGGGGGCGGGCGGGGTTCTGCTTAACTGTACATATTAGATGTTATTGTGGACGTTATCACTGCATCAGATGTCAGCATAGTTTTTCAATTATTTGTGCAAATTGAATTGTCTAACACCCGTATTTACAAACAACGCTTTGGGTAGCGCAGAAGCAACGCTAAGCTAAATAAGGCATTTCTCACAGCGTTTGTTGTGGCCAGCCTAGTTATTCACAAACAAAACTCAAGTTACCCTTTGCTCAGCGAATGCTGTGCATCGAATACTGATCTGTGATTGATCCACTTCCGTTGCTAAGGTCTCTGCGGTATTTGATTGACAGATGTGTGTCTGCGGTATTTGATTGACAGTTATTTAATAAATGGTACGAGTACAAAAAGTATAGTATTCTTCCTCACTGTAATTGTAAGGAGTTTGAAAATTTCGAATTACTATTCTCGTAATTATTGTCCACTGTTCAATCAAAAGTATGAAATAAAACAGCAATTTTCATCAACTGTCACTCCCACCGACGCTATGCTTTGCGTGAAATAGCTGTCGACTTTACCTAAGGGTTCCTTTTAGTGAACGCATAGCGTTGTCCATAGGGCTGCCATCCGTCCGGATTTCCCCGGATTTGTTCTAGTTTGGAAAACGTCCGGGGACCGTCCGGGCTGGTTTTCAAAAAGTGTGCGGGTAAAACCCGGACACTCTGTGCCAAGGGACAATTATAATTGTTAGATGAATCGTTAACAAGCTAAAAATTTAAATGGAATCGGCGTTCTTTTTTAAGGAGTCCGGGAAAGAATCTAGATTTCACCAATGTGTCCAGATTTTTTTAAGTTTTTGTCCGGCGTCAGCAATTTAAGTAATGGCAGGCCTAGTTGTCCATCGCTCAAGTATTGTTTAAGAATTTAAATTACCGACTCTATGTGTCCGGGCCCACTATGAGTCCTCATAGCATTGTTTGTGAATACGGGTGTAATTCTAATTTCAAATTACAAATACTATTTATTTCATGTTGTTTTATTTTTACACTTTTTAATTTTTATGCATATCTTTCATACATATTTGCACACATATTTCGAGCCCTTTTATATCGCACTTAAAGCGGCGTTTTTTATTAACTATAAGTGATATGAGATTACAGATAAGCAGAATTGTATCATTGTAGGTACATACAATTTGCGCATTATCTGATAAGGAATCGGATTTCTTTTTTTTTTCAAAAAACAGTAATGTTGAAGTTTTCTTTGTAGCTGAATAAGTCATGAAACTACTAACGAACGATGATGTTCTAAAAATCTTAGAAAGACATGGATCCAACGATTGTGTAAATTTGTATATTAACTAATTGTGAAAAAGTATTCCATTGCTTAGACTGTGTTATTTTATGGCTAAGTATCTTTATAGCAACCCAACTAAACACAAATATTTGTCTGCGATATCACTTGACCACTGTGGGTACACAGGATAATCCCTAGAAATAGTAATATAGATATAAAATCTTATCAATATCAAACAATGCATACCTTATCGTGTTTCTTTAATATTTTTCTGAAGCCCGTGTAGTTTAGATTTTGGTAGTTTTGTAATAAAATAAGACTCAAATAGAATTCGCTGAATGCCAACTTAAGTTCTTGAACTTTTCGTCGAGGTATAGCCTTTTTAATATCACCTCCTCCTTTAGGTTTTATTATTTCGAACTGTGATTTGAGTTCGCTCTGTAGCGTGGCGAATTTACGTGTCGCTTCGGCGAGCTTCTCTGCAATAGATAAACACAATGTAGATACAATGTCAGACAAGTTTAAACGTAATTAACTTAATTTTTTTAATTCATTTCTTGAGTTGATAAGAAATCGTGACTAAATACCAATTACTATGTTGTGTTATGAAGCTAGAATGTATTATTTCAATACTAGCTGTGAACACCTCAGAGTATAGACAATACTTTACTAACATTTTCTAGGTCATTAATAATATGTATAGCAATATAGCAATATATATACATGAGATTTTCCTCAATCTCTTCATTATTCATATCTAGTGTCTAAGACTGATTTTATAGTGACGTTTACGGTCAGTGCAGTTTGTAAGTTCGGTTCGAACACTCCTGTATGTTGGCGTATATAGTCCGTATATATAAAAGAAAACAGCGGCAACATCATTACCATAACCGATCTTTACCAAAAACTTCATAAACTTACAAGATTGTTGCACCTTTTATATTTTTATAATTATCTCTAGATAGACATCTAGCTCCGTCCAAAGCTTATATTTTGCTCCACTCGTATATCCTCAAAGTAGTCATCAATGGTTCTTGGAATCGGACCTAAGCCCACACAATAACATAGTGAAACAAGATATCAAAACAAATTCTGTTTTTCTCTCTTGTATATGGCTTGCCATGATGTTCAAAATTTTACTAGTAATATCTGACCCAACTTCAAGTAATCCTTCCTTTTTATAAAGAATATCTTTTTGTTACCTGAATAAAATGTGTTGATTTTTTTTAGTTCCTGATCACAATAGTGAAAGAATGACTCATCAAAGTTAGCAAAGTGTCGAGACAACACTTCGGGCTCTACATTCTCTGCAGATGGAGCCTCTTCTACAGTGGTGTACAGCATAGCTTTCATTTCCTATGAATGAGGTTTTTATTAATGAATGTTGTAAATACAACTTACATATATATTATATAGCTTATAAATGTAAAAGTTTATTATACAATTAATTAACCTGTAATCCTGTTTTATAGTACAAATAATGTACTAAAAACTTTCTGAGGAAAAACCACACCAAATGCGCAGCAGAACAAATTAGTTTAGCACATTAATATAAATTTGACATTAAATAATATAAGCATGAAGTAAAATGTAAAAAAAACATTTTAAAAAATTTAAGACGAAGTTGGCTTTATGCATATCGCTGGTTTGTGAGAATTTCGACGTAATTCAAAATTCAGTCGAATTGAACTAAGTATGTTAAACTATCATAAATCTTTGATATTTTATGGTGAACAGAGATGCAACACCAATTTCTTGCTAACATTCGTTAGAAAGCGACAAGTTCATTATATATTTAGAACAAAATACTCTAGCGGAAATCACAAAACATTGCCATTCTGTAAAATCAATATTTTTTTGTTCCGTCGCTATTTTCGCAAACAAGCGATATACCAACTAATCTACTGGTATTTTGTTAACAACTTCTGCACTACCAAAAACAGAGTACCCCGTGCCATAGGGGGCTCTTGAAAAAAAAATAGCCTTGACTCAGAATACCTACCTATAGGTAACAGGAATATTTAACACCGATGTTTATCTCATGTGGAGAATCAAAACTCGTAAATAAGATATGATACAGTGGCAGTTGGAGTTTAGTACTCAAGTAGTTTAAGTTTAGTACTTTAGTAGTTTAAACCACTGCTTATATTACATACAAAGCTGTGAGTTACATTTGCATTTATAATATCAGGTAGTATATTTGTAATACCAACTCAGATTAAAAATATAATTCAGAATTTGTGGAATGTACCACAATAGTTATTTCTTTATAATTGTATTTATTCAGATTAGTTGCTACTAAGTTAGCAAATAATCACACAGCCCACCTGATAGTAAACAGGTTTACAGGTGCAAAACAGTCACAAAACTAAGGTTATCACTTGTGCATTGCCATGCCTATAGCATTGAGTTTCTCACCCAACACACTAATAAAAAAAAAACAGGATTATGCTCACATGCGGTGTACTAAAGAGAAATGTCAGGCAGCTCCTGCGTTTGAGAGTTTGAGCCCTAACTCCTTACATTTCTTTCTTACCCTTTTAATTTCTCATTTCTTTTATAAATATAACTTGTAATTAAAATACAACATGATAACAAAATCAGCTTTATTGGGAGGACTTTAATTAAATAAGCGGGTAGCCCTAAAACCTGTAAATGTGTCATTATTTATTAAATGCAGGACTATAGTCTGGATTCATTGATTGCCCACTTACCTCATAATTGATGTATTGTTTACGCCATTCCGGCGTTATATGAGCACTTAAGTGCTCGGCGAACTTCATCTTAAGACCACTTCAACAAGACTTTGTGTTTAGAATATCTAATACAGACTAAAGGTTTCACGATTTTATCGTGATGAACAAAGTTAATTTACTTTGTGATAACTGGTAAGGGTGACCTCATTGCACTAAGTACACATATATTAAGTACACAATGGAATGATACGATATTATTAATCCTCATGAGCAAATTATTAGATTTTCCAGTTGCACTTTTTAACACAAACGAAGACATCTGATTATGATCACAGATAACTATATATGTACTAATTATGATTATCTGACAGTGAAACTAGAGATGTCCCAAACAGTGACATAACTCTGATATCAACTAAGATCGACCGCTTATTCTAGTCGAGTCAAGAGTACAGTAGGAATTGGTATCGATTATTCATTCACATTAATTATTATTTAATTGTTTTACAGTTGTTTAAAACTAAGGAGTTCATCATTTATTTGGATTTCAGTTAATACAATTGAGATTGACTAAGAAGAAGTCCTATAATAGTCTTGTAAACAAATGGCAATTTTGGTAGGTACATTAACAAGGGGGCCATCTAAAACATTTCTTTCCAAATGTTCGTGAATCGAAATAGTCGGAGGGATATAATTTTTTTATTTATTATATCAATTGTCTTTAATAAATTTATTTCAAGAAAATAAAAAACAGTGATAGTGATAAGTTATTACTTTTGCTCCTATCTGAACTGTTGACAAATATACATTAAGTGAAATAAGAATCCAATCCCATCACCCCACCCAAAATTCAAGTCCACCCCCACGTCACCGGGTTAAGTGATTATCTTTTAGTGGTACTACACACACTAGAATTTTCGAGGAGTGGATTTCATTAAAATAATTCAACTTTTAACTTATTTGTTTAAGATTATAGTAGGTTAGTAAAACAACGCCAAACAAACAAACTTCCTCTTTCCATTTTTTGCAATTTTTTTGTTGAATTGAATTTATAACAAACAATCCTAATGGTCACCGAATACCACAGCAGCAAACTTCAACCATTTTCAGAACCTGTCCCATCCGTCAACCAAGTAAAAAAAAATACCTGAGGTACTTCTGTCAATCATATATCATTTAGCTCTGGCCATCTGGAATAATGTACCTTTCAAACTGTGAAAGAGAGAATCTCTCAAATAGTAGATTTACCATCAGATATATACTTAAGTTGGCAAAAAGTTAAAAAGAAAATCTTTTTAACAAATAGTTGTGTAACTAAATAGTCGATAACTGTAGTAGCATGCCTAGCGTCTATTACACAACGACATGGGGTCCCATCTCTAACAAAAGAAAAATGGTTCAAACAAATATCAATAGATGGCGTTACGGGTATCGATTTGTTATTGAAGTTCATGGAAAATGAATATTAGGTCCTGATAAAAGTATTTTCTAATTTCATAAAATACCCTAAACACGGCAAAATTGAATACAAGCTTCTTAAATGCAGTTTTCTTATTTTGACAAAATTCAATATTGTCCTCTCGGTCCTCTGGCGGCAATTTCTGGTACTACGTTGAAGTAACACTTAACAAAACCGTACCCTTAGATTATATATAGGTCCTATATATAATCTAAGACCGTACCTATCGGTTTTGTTATTGAGTTTGTAGGTATTGACTATTGATAGTTGGCCAAATTTTAATGCAACTGTATTGTTGCGTTATGTTTTTGCATTTTCTATTGTAGGTAAATTATTAATTCGAATTTCAAAGATACCTACTATAAAAAATTCGGGCGGGGTTTCCAAAAAGTGTTCGGGTAAAACCCGGACACTCTGTGCCAAGGAACAATTACAATTGTTAGATGAATCTTTCACAAGATAAAAATTTAAATGGAATCGGCGGTTTTTTTAAGGTGTCCGGAAAAGAATCTCGATTTCACCCATGTGTCCGGATTTTTTTAAGTTTTTGTCCGGCGTCGGCAATTTAAGTAATGGCAGGCCTAAGTATGCTGTTTGTTTAGTAGATGCATTGTATAATCGGATACAATGTCATTACTGATGTTATTGTGTAATAAGTACGAACATACACATAGAGATACCTAAAACAAATCATGTCTGTGATAACCTGTTAAGTAATTATACGTTAAGAGCTATAACACATAATTGCATTTTACAAAATTAGGTATTTACGCACGACATCGACTAGGTTGCACTCGCGAGTTCCTGACACTGTGTTACCGCAGTGACTAAGCAATCATGATCCTTTTTCTACTATTAAATTATTTGTTTTACTTCCTGTCTTAAAATATTATTAATAATGCGTAATGTTCCAGCCACTAGCTATGCGCCTGCCGCTTTGCTCGTATAGATTATGATAGTATGAAGTTTCTTATTTTTAAAAACATTAAGTAGGTATTTTAAATAAAATTATTTCCATAGTAAAAATGTGATTTAAATTAATAAAAAACTATATAAATATTTCAATTTAAAAATACCTATTGGTAATTAATCCAATAAGTATTTTTGAATTGTCAACGTTTTGAGTCAGTCAGAATAAGTCAGTCGTGAAGATAGTCTGTTCCAGTACGCAGATCCTATGGAGGAGAACAGGCAAGAAACTCCAAAGACACTCTCTTTCAACATGTTTTTTTACAATTTCCTGTTCATCATCGTCAATCTTTTCGCTAATCCTCACTGTGCGAAGGTTGTGTGTTACCAGGACCAGTTGTCGTTTAAAGGGTTGTTAGCCGAACGTTTGATCAGATACAGTAACCGCTACCGTAGTCAGGAATAGCAGGGCTGCCTGAGACTCGGGGCCTGATCATTCTATTTGCTTTCATTGCGGGTTTTTTACCAATACTCGCCACGCTTGGTAGGCGGGCGCAGTGTTCGGGTATGGGGTTTTGTAGTTTCGCGATAGACGCTGCACACCTTATGGTTTTTTGTCCCTAGCCAAATCTTACGGCACCCACAGTAAGAGAAAGAGCGGAGGGGGGGGGGGGGGTAACATTCTTCGTCAGCACCCCACAGCATTTTAACAGGTATTGAACTATCAAATCTCATTCACATAGACTATGAATCTTCATTTCTTAGCCGCGCCTTGCAACTCTTCGGCAGTTATTGCTTGTCAAAAAAATTATTTAAAAAGAAATCAAGAGAGAAAGAGAAAAAAGAGATTCTTCATTACGAGACTGTTTTCGGGTTCCCTATGTCGTCGTATCGTGAAACATTCCTATAAACTTCTAAGTACGAAAATTAATATGTTGTGTTTTGAAGTGAAAACTTCTTTAGCGGCGTTGTGCACTTTTTGGGATGGTTAAAAATTTTAAACTCACGTCAGGACACGTGACCTGATCGAAAATTCGTAAGACGGAGCCGAGTTTCTTATATTTAAAAAAAATAACATTCGAAATTCAAATATTTATGAGCGGCCAGGAGCACAGAACTTCCAGTGTACCCTGTGTATACATTTAGATATGTTATTACCTATTTTTTATTTTTAACCTAATTATATATATACAGATGTGTATGTATAAGCAAATACATTGTGAAGTTGTTTTCACTTCTGACATACAGTCCTACTACTGACTGTATTTTTTTTTATAATCATATTTCGTTTCCTTTATTATACTCGTATATCGATTGCTACAAAAAAACATAAGATAATGATATTATAATTTTATTTAAGGCAGGTGTACCTTGCTTCATTTGCTTTTATTAACGTAGATGTTTGTAATGTCTTTCTAAAATATTTGTACACGGAGCGTTTTCGACTCATGCCAGATACAAATCAGAGTCATCATTATTAAAAAACTAGCAACCCGCCCCGGCTTCGCACGGGTACAAACTATACACCTAAACCTTCCTCATGAATCACTCTGTCTATTAGTGAAAGCCGCATGAAAATCCGTTCAGTAGTTATTCAGTTTATCGCGAACAGACAGACAGACGCGGCGGGGGACTTTTTTTTATAATATGTAGTGATATGTAGTGAAGATTCTTATAATATGATTTTTTTTTTCATCATTAGCTCAGCTATTCAGCATGATATGATGATTATTCTAAACGCAAAAACCTCATAAAGTAATGAAAAGTAAACAGAAACACTATTCGTTCCTACAATTTTCGAGGGTTTCTCTCAATTTTATCAGGATCCCATCAACAGATCCTGACTTCTTTGACATGGGACCACCCTTGAGGTACCCTATCTAACGAAAAAGAATAATCAAAAACAGTTCAGCCCGCCAGCCGCTCTGCCCCCGCTTTTTAAATCTCTGATATCTTCTAAAATATTAATTTTTATTGTATGCTGGAAAGGTGCAATTTTGATGTACATGAAATGCAGAACGTACCTTATGTATTTAATTGGATAAGGAATAATACCGTATTGTTTAAAATGGTTGATAAATAACCCATATTTTTTTGTAATATGTAAAAGATAAAAATGGTTACTGTGGGCTATCCTTAGGAGATACACATATACCATCGCGGACTTTTTTATTGATCTTTTTAAGATATACAATTCCGTAGTATATTAATTTGATCTATCTCGTAAGGTTTAGCCAGCGTTTGCAATGTAAGCGCTCAAAAATATGTTTGTTACGACATGACATTACAAATCTTTGAATTTCTCGACTTTTCTCTAAAATAATATGCATGTATACTACATATAAACCTTCCTCTTGAATCACTCTATCCATTGGTTAAAACCGCATGAAAATCCGTTCAGTAGTTTTTCCGTTTATCGCGAACAGACAGACAGACAGACAGACAGTCACGGCGGGGGACTTTGTTTTATAATATGTAGTGATAGAGAAATCTATATATCACACCTCAAGTTAACTAAACACACTTGGACGCACAGTGTGCCAAACAAATATGTTTGCATACTTTACATACTGCATATAATTGAAACTCTTTAGTACTTACCTATTAGATACATACATCGTTACAAACATACAGACATAATTATTTATACATAACTTAAATTTGCATTTGTTTTCAAATGTATGGCGAGATTGATGTGATGCTTAATATATTTTTTTTTATATATATTTATTTATTTCAAAAACTTAACTATGTTACAGATAATAGTTTGGCAGCTTGGCTATTATCTGTAACATAGTACTAAGTTTTTAAAATAAATAAATAAATTTAAAAAAAATATGCTGCTACTATTTAACTGTAGTAAGATGTTGTAATTCGAACTGTCATTATAATAATAGTCTATACTATTCATACACTCGAAATACATAACCTAAATTGAGTCAAGATAAGCTCTACATCCTACAAAATAATTGTTCAATATATAGAAAATAACCAAAACATACTTCCGTGATCAAAAATAGGCAGACGTAGTATACGGTTCACGTTCTGTTGTTTGGCGTTAAAAAAATCGGCACAGGTCTTCAAGCGCTGAGTTCTGGGCAGTTAAAGGTTTTTAATTAGTTATTTAAAAAAAATACAAATACCTAATTACTTATGAACTAACGTTTATTCTGGTATAAATTGTTTGTAAAAATAATATAGTAGTAAAGAGAAATTTACAGCTATTACGGATGCTATTACGGTTTTAAGTACCTAGGTTTATGCTTTTGATTGTGTTTTTTTTTTCTACGTAATCCATACTACACGTATCAAATTTTGAGGCCGCTATGAACTATATTACTATTTCAGATCAGATACATTATTATACTATTTTCATTTTATTTGCTTAGTCGCTCAAAAAAGTGTCATCGTGCAAATTATGTAAAACTTGCTTCGGCATTTTGACTTTGTCTATAAAATTAAGACAAAATAAAAATAAGTGAGGCTGCTATAATCTAAGCTAATAACTGTTGGTGTGGTGGTGTCGGTGTTTTCAATAAGTTTAAGTGCACGGTACGTGTTCGGTACACTTGACGTGATTGAGTGACGTAACATCGTACATTGTACAACACTGATTTTGTGTATAATAGTACGAGATGTTGAATTGATTAATTTGATATTTGAAAATAAGTCGTCCTTACTGGCAGCCCGGCTTGCTCGTGATCGTCGAGTGTCGCAGCGTCAATGCTGCAATGGTAGTTAGGTAGATTATCTACTTACTGCTAAGAGTGTTCGCAACGATGTCAAACGAGTTATCCGCATTGATTTTCTTCAAACAATATTCTAATCTAAGGTTTAAGACAAACAAATATATTAGTTTAATATAACTATAATTATATCTGTGGTTTGACTATTATTTTTACTAATATTTTTGTTCATTGATGGGAATATAGTTGTTATGAGGTTGTACTAGAGCATAATTTGGCATGGGATACAAATATTACACAACGATGATCGAAGTGAAATTGACCTTGAATGGTGAGATGATGCACGTACTTAGATCTGGTCGTATGTAATAATAAATATATTCGCGCAATATAAATAATGCTTACCGGATGTAATAAATAATAGGCCGTTTGATTATTTATAAGTAATAAGTTATTTTATCGGTTATCTAATATAACGAACAGTCCTACCTGCTGATTACATACTAATTATCGCCATCTATTGGTTGCGTGTTTATTGGTAAGTAAATATTTTCTTCAATTCACCGCTAGGTAGCTCTAGCTATCTATCGCGCTGCTAGCGGCATCCAGCGCCTTTGTAGGCTAAAAAATAGTAGCCCGCGGAATTGCCCGAGTTAGGAGGGTCGCATTTTGTTGTATGGGATGAGGTATCTGTACTAGTATAGTATTATGTTATCTGTGACAACGATTAAGAATGTGACACAAAGTGTTCCGTTCTAAATTGTTTTTATTGCAGACTAAGCTGTAGATTAGATGCAAAAGTTGTTATTAGTTTGTAAATAAATAATAAGCTCATTAATAAAAATATATTTTAATCTTTTTTCTCTTCTAATTTACTTGTGTTATTGTCTCCCATTGGAAACAATGTCTGGTTTATATACTCTGGTATGATTCTGGCCACTTTTCTTGGTTCTTTTACTAGAGTTTTTGGACACTGCATTTCCGACCAGCTTATAGGCACCATGCTCACACCTTGCGGGGATCCTTCTGCTGTGGCTATAGCAACTCCTAGCTCATTTTCTGCTGTTGAAAGATGATACCAATGAATCTCTGTCATTGGAAGCTGAATTTATATATAAAGAAGTTATTTATAAAACCTAATTCTGTTAATAGACAATCTGAATAATATAGTAACTACTGATACTGCATGAAGCTATGAAAGTTCTCACGTTGATTAGTATATATACAACTTCCCAACAACAACCGTTGGGATGTGGTCCATCAGACATGATCAACTTGCCTGGTCGGAGAATCTTCCCTTTGTGTTGGAGGGAGCACATATTCTTTTACAATAGAGTCAGAATTATTTAAAAAAGGATACAACTCTTGCCAATATAACATCACCAGGCCTAAAACATTTGTATGGGTCCAGTCTATCTTTTTCTGTAGCTTTTATGTCTTCTTTCTTTAGTATACCTCTGTATGGCCTTACTAGGACTGATGGCCCAACACACAAGATTACACATTGAACCATTCGGGGATTCACTACTGTTACTTTTGCTGTTACTATATCCCCTGTTTTAGGCAAAATACTTGGTGTCTTTGGGCTGTCTACTGAGACTACAGTGACCTGAAAAAGTTAAAAATACTTTGAATTAAGCTTATAATATCTAATATGTATGAACTATTGTATATTCATGTCGAGGGGTCTGAGGCGAATTGATTCAAGTGCCACATTGGACGATATTGAGTTATATACATTGTTGCAATCAGCGAAAATGCCCTGAAGACCCCTCAATATGTTGTATTTATGTATCTATGACAAAATATATTATTTTTATCATATTTCATCTTTATGCACCAGACACTCCGCACAACTCTGTGACATATTCTCTCCATCCCATAGTTGCCATGGAAGAGATTGCCTTGTGAGATAAAGCCGCCAATTGTAGAAACCTGTCTATAGTTGTAAGTTTTTTGTTTTTTTTTAATTTAATACCTAATGTACAATAAAGAGTATTATTATTTACAAGTTAAATAGAAATATTTTAAGTATGTCATCAGCTATTGCTTATTGTCTGGCATTACATCCAAAAGTTGCCTGGAAGACATTGCCTGTAAAGATAGCAGCACAACACATTGGACTTGATGCTTAATTTTGTTTGTTTCTAATGTATTTATAACATTGTTCTATCATCTACCTATCCTTTTACTTATTTTTATCATTTTTTTTAACGATGTGTAATATAATATGTATGTCTTAAGTATCATCGTAAAGTGCTTTTGGGAAGAAGACAAATGACAATAAAGTAAATATCAGAAACACTAACATCGTCTTCGTTTTTTTCCATCTTTAATACACCTGCTAAGGAAGCGTAAATATACCCCCTGAGTTCATAAGTTCCCGGTCCAGCTATGTGTTCCTTGTTTAGCAAACTTAATCGCATGCCTGGGATGCAGATTTTGCCCATTTCCTTCATCTTTTCTTTTACTTCTGACGGTGAAAACATGAATCTTTGTTGAGAGGTTATGATAACACCACGAAGGTAATCTCTGAAGAAACAGATTTATTATTGTATTTATCAAACTTTAGAAGAGAATTGTAGTAAGACTAATTAATAGTTAGTTATAATATCAAACGCTAGCAACAAGCAAACTAACGTGCCATTGTTTATGTATACATGAGTACTCCAGATGCATTCAAATTCAAACGTCAATTTTTATTTTTAATGTAATGGCTCCATCGTTTGGATAACCACAGTTTTTTTTCCAACATCGAGAAGAAAAAAAAATAAAGCTGAAATGGAATCAAATTAATACTAGAGTATCGAATCGCGGCGAAAACTACCAAAGATAAGTACTAATAAATTAAAACATAATATATTTTATACTGGCGACCTGCCCCGGCTTCGCTCGGGTGCAATGATAATCCTAAATATACTACTCATCGCTCAAATCTAAGCCTGCAACATTGAAAGTTTGACCCTGCGATTTATTAATGGTCATTGCAAAAGATATCTTTATCTTTATCGGAAATTGTCCGGCCCTCTGGCCGGTACCGCCGCCGCAACCGCTATGTCCCTGCATTTTAAACCTGAAATATCTTCGAAAATATTCATTGAAATTACATGCTGTAAAAAGCCATTTTGATCTATATTAAATGCACAATGTATTTAAGGTACTTAATCGGATAAGGATTAATGCTGTATTGCTTAAAATCGCTTCGTAAATAAGCAATTATTTCTCGTAAAAAGTAAAGGATAAAAAATGGTTATTGTGTGTTATCCCTAAGAGATAGGCATATACCATCGCGGACTTTTTTGTTGGCCTTTTCCAGGTGTACAATACTGTGGTACATTATTTGGTTCAGCTAGCGTTTGCAATGTAAACGCAAAAAAAATGTTTTTATTTACGACATCACATTAGAAACCTCTAAAGTTATCAGTGTTTCTCTTCTATATTATGCATGTGTTATACATACTTCCTCTTGAATCACTCTATATATTAAAAAAAAGCGCATTAAATTCCATTACGGTTTTAAAAATCTAAGGATACATAGTGATAGACGGACAGTAGGAAGCGACTTTGTTTTATACTATGTAGTGATATTAAAAAAGTTCTGTTTCCGAACTGAAATCGTTTAGTTAGAAATATAGAGTGGAGAAGATACTAAAACGTCATACACACGATACAATTTCAAGCAGGTTTTATTTTACAGGTACAATTTTAACGATTGAAGCAGGTTACGAACAGATTTTGCTACACGTAACAACTAAATCACCAATTTTCATACGATTTTTATTTTTTGGGCCTGATGTTTGTAAGAAAGATTACCGTATACGTAAAATTTTATGTTTTTGAAGAAATGAAACCTGTATTGATTTTATAATATGAATGGTATTATAAATATAACCACCGAACAGGAAAAACATCTTAATATCGCGTTAATACATACCTCCTTCAAATAAAAATCAGAACACATCAGATCAGTGCCAATGCCGCCTGTAGACAAACTAAATGATAAAATTGGTCTATTAGCGGTCCTGAGCGGCTGTCTTAAGTTGGCGAGAAGTTCTTTTTTTACATTTTGTTTTAGCCATTTCAACTGTTCGTTAACTGTCCTTCATTATTCGATCAAATTTTTTTTGTTCGATTTTAGATTTTTTTTAATAAAATTAAAATTATCTTCAAGTTGGTTGGGGAGAAGTCGTTTTTTTACATTTTTTTTTGCTATTTCAACTGTTTATTAAACTGTTCTTCATTGTTCGATCAAAACGTTTTTTTGTTCGATCTTAGGTTTTTTTAAAATAAATTAAAAAATTTACTTTCTTAAGTTGGGTGGGAGAAGTCGTTTTTTTGCTATTTCAATTGTTCTTTAACTGTTCTTTATTGTTCGATCAAATTTTTTTTTGATCGTTTTATTTTAAATAAAAAAAAAACTACCCTCAAGATGGCGAGAAAAGTCCTTTTTTTAATTTTTTTTGTATATTTCATCTTTTTGTTGACCGTTCTTCATTATTTCATCAATTATTTGACTTCTCCCCTCCAACTTGAGCGTATTTTTTATTTTATTTAAAAGAAAAGAAGATTGAACAAAAAAAGTTTTGGACGAACAAAAAAGAACAGTTAACGAACAATTGAAATAGCAAGAAAAAAATTAAAAACGACTTCTCCCCGCCGACTTAAGACAGCCGTCCTGACCACCCAATGACCTCGAATTCGTTATAACTTTGATTGAACTTTATAATATAGGATTTGGGTAATTAGTATTTCAAAGCATTTTACATAATATCCATTTTATTACATGACTAAACCTTTTTAGTTTTACTATTGATTTACAACTCTAGCTTCGATAGACGTGTCACGTCAGCCGGTTGTCTGACGTTTGATTGTGTGGAGCGATTCTGTTTAGAAGGAGTTTTCTGAAATATTTCTTTAATTTACTTGAGATATGCTTACAAAGTTTGAAACTAAGTCGGCCAGGGTGAAAGGTATATCCTTTCATGCCAAGCGGCCATGGGTTCTTGCGAGTTTGCACAATGGCGTGATACAGCTTTGGGACTATCGGATGTGTACATTACTTGAGAAATTTGATGATCATGACGGTCCTGTGCGTGGAATTTGCTTCCACCAACAACAGCCGCTTTTTGTATCCGGTGGCGACGACTACAAGATCAAGGTTTGTGATGAAAAATATAAGTACCGAACTAAATTTTTACAAAATATTTCGTCACTTAAATGACACGTATCTGGTTGTAGACACGCTACTCTTAATTAGCAGCAATAGTTTACGTATACTGTCGTCTTGGTAAGCTGAAACTACTGTATATACGTTTATTATGCAGAGGGATATTTGTAAAACGTACTACACATCACCACCACCTCCAACTACTATTTAACATATTAGTCATACTACTTAACATGATTTTTTGTTATTTTACAATTCAAGCAAAATCTTATTTTGTTAAATAGTCCTTAATCTTCTATATATTTCTTTTTTCTTTAATTTTAAAATCCTTAAAAATTCAATGTAAACTCTGTCTTAAATGTTACCTTACATTCTTAAAAGGCCTGCCTTGTTACTGGTTTAAACATATGTACCTAAAGTTATACCTCAACTCAGCTCAATCAACTCAAAAAAAAAATTGTACTCATAAGATTGTTTATCTTGTTTACTACAAGTACCAAAATGCATTATAATAATCACTTGTTTTGCAGCTCTTTTTAATAATGTTATTAGTTTTGAGATACAAGCATTATACATGTGAAGTATAATATCTCATAAGATTTTACTACAATTCACAAAAAAAGTGTTCTTAAAGAGGTTAAACAGACTAAATGACATAACATTCTGAGTCATTGATGTTGCTAGTTTCTTTGGCATACTGTATCTTTTATTGCTATGTATGACATAAATGTCTAGTAATCGACATATCAATTGACTGTAAATAATGAACCTATGCTTTAGATCTTCCCATACATCTTAAGAATGTTGGAATACCATTTCCTCCATTCCAAACAATAAAATTGTGGTTTTAAGTTAAAAATAGCCAAGCAGTAAGAGAGGTAGAACAATATAGAGTTCAAATAAGGCAGTAATTGCAAGCTGCATGTTGTTGACTGCGAGGGTCAGCCAGTGTTAGTCTTGGTGAAGTAATAACCCTTGAAACCTTGTACACATGAAAGACATAGCTTAACATAAGTGATATCTCAGTAGTGTGTAATAGAGATAAGTTTGAAAGGTAAAAATAACAAAAAAATGTAAGTAATGAAAATAAAATGTGTTTGGAAAATTGCAAAGTCACATTACACAGCACATAACATCTGTGTGACTTATTATTGTAAGTTTTTTGTTATAATGTACTGCAAAATGTAACATTTGTAATTAATCTGTTAAAGGTTTGGAATTACAAACAGAGAAGATGTTTGTTCACACTGCTGGGCCACTTGGACTATGTCCGAACCACATATTTTCACCATGAGTATCCCTGGATATTGAGTGCTTCTGATGATCAGGTAATTTGGTACATGCTTTATTCTAAATTCTTGAAATATTGCTGTCTAGCCTATAGTCATGTGTTAATCCTATCATATTTTTAACCTGAACTTAAAACATTTCATATTAGAAGTCATTAGATACAAACAACCAAAAAAGAAAAAATATATTTCCACATTGGACCACCCAGTTTCTTTATTGCTTTGCACTAATATACTATACTGATTTTAATATGATTAATTGAAATAGATTTTTCTTTTTTTTCTTTATTTTAAGGCAGTACTCAGACCATAGTTATTATCTATCTACTACTTTTATACAATTTTAACATTGAATATAGGACCTATGTCCTTAATAATTAAGACTGTCATGAATTTTAAATGTAAATATTTTTTTTCAATGATTTTTCAGACAATTAGAATTTGGAACTGGCAATCTAGACAATGTATTAGTGTCTTGACTGGACACAATCACTATGTAATGTGCGCACAATTCCACCCCACTGAAGACCTGTTGGTATCAGCCTCTTTGGATCAGTCTGTACGAGTATGGGATTTCTCAGGCCTTAGGAAGAAGAGTGTAGCACCAGGACCCACTGGACTGGCTGAGCATCTAAGAAACCCACAGGCTACAGACCTATTTGGACAGGTACAATTTTGATATTTGTTAAGAATTTACTATAAATGTGTGCAAGGTCTGAATATGGAACCATTTTGAGTGACAATTACTGGTTATTGATTTTATTGCATTCACTTTACAATGCTGTGGAAAAGAGAGCTAAGTGATAAACCTAATAGATATAATAGCTCAAATGTATATTGTTTAGTTCTAGTCTTGTGTTTGCTTGTGAATAAATGCTAGTGATGTAACGAATATTCGCATTCGCGATATTCGCCTAATTTTTAACATTCTCATTCGTATTCGCGACAAACGATGCGAATCTTTGATGAATGTATTTGGCAAACGAAATTAGCATGAAGTTATGGATTGATCATACAACTGATGAGATTTATGGTGATTTTTTACTCATATTTGAATAACAAAATGATAATGGAATAGTCTTGAGGTAAGCAACACTACATTAAAAAACCTATCTACATAATAGCCTTGTTACATAAAAGTTGTGTGTACTTATGAAGTAGTTTATAACTACTATTTTTAAATAGAGTTTATTTTACAGATAACAAAATATATTTGAAACAAATTTAAACTTCTAATAGAAGAAACTTTAAAATCCAGAGATTTATTTACATTCGCGAATCGCGAATGTGTAAATCCAACATTCGTTACATCACTAATAAATATATTGCTAAAGAAATTAGTAATTAATTCTTTTAAATAGTTAATTACTTTTTCTAGGAAATTGTAGGTAGTATATCTTTTACTGCTGTTTAGCTTTCTTTCAGCAATGTTTAAGTTATGTATTGTAGACTAATTAGAATATTAAAGATATTTGAATACAAGAAATAAAAAAAATTCTAAGTACCAAAAACGAAAATTGAATTTACATTTTAAATAATAAGCCAACATCCATTCGCATTTCTTTCATTTTAAAATTACAATAAAATGCTTTAACGAAATAGAAATAAAGCACTTATACACTTATTAAATAATACTATAAACTTACGTTTTCTAGTCAGCCTGAAAACTTTAAGTCCAATGTAAATGACTTATATAAGGCTTTATGTGCCTTGCGCTTTATCATAAATAAATGTCTAATTTTCAAACTCCTTTTTTTATAGCACTGTATTTTATCTATAGAAAAACTAGTGATGTGAGTGGATTAGATTAGAAAAACAAGTAACCGTACTGCATTATTAGGTGGCTGCTTCTTTGCTGGAATTATCTTGACCTTCGATGTTTGGTATTCTTTACCGGCATCCTTTAACACTTTCTTAAACCTTTGTACACTTATTTTTTACCATTCCTATGTCTTTTTTGTCGGCAACAACAAGAGGTGTAAGTTCATTATTTCCATATCACTGGTATTTCGCGACGACGCCATTACAACCTTTTAAAGAATTACGAATTACCCGCTCGCTTCTTAGGAATTTAAGTATCAAGTAAAAAAATGCTCTAGTCATTTATTTTAGAACATTGGCAAGGGCACATATTCCATAATATTTATGTAATATGAACGAAAAGAGATTTTTGGCACTTAGACTCTTATTTATTTCCGGTATTCAGTCAATACACAATATTTTTTTATAACATGTTTAAATCAAGACTCAATCTTTACCTTACATTTATAATTATCTAATGTTACACTAATTATTTTTATTTGCACCAATCATAGTCAGTCAAATATTTCTGTGACTGAAATCATTGTCTATGACTTTGCCACCTTTAACGTCTTATGTGGGAGGGAGACAAAACCCTCTTTTTATTCTAGATTCTAAAATGTCAAAATATATTAACATTAGATTTAAAATTATTAATATGTTAATATTCATGTTATAGCATAAATATCTATGTATTTATAGATGTTATAACACATCACCAATGTTGCTGAAAGCAACTGATTTTGCAGGCTGACGCTGTAGTTAAACACGTGTTGGAAGGGCATGACAGAGGCGTGAACTGGGCCTCTTTCCACCCCACACTGCCCCTCATCGTGTCTGGAGCGGACGACAGACAAGTCAAACTGTGGAGAATGAACGACGCTAAGGTATCAAGGGTCTTGGACTCTCTGGTAACTGTGAATAATAACAGGAATGCTTGGTTTTGGTTCAGAATCTATTTGGGTATTGTCATTCATCTCTTCATCGTTGTCATACTTTCAAATATTACTTCTCTCGTACTGTCTCCACTTTTTGTAGTAGATTGTGCAGGTTTTAACGAAGATATCTTATCATCATCATCATTCTCAGCAGCGTTTCATTGTCTACTGTTGGACATAGGTTTCTTCTAAAGGATGCCACTGAGCTCGATATAAGATATATCAATGGAAGCGTGTTGATGTTCAGTATACTTTCATAATTATTACTTTCAGTAAAAAATAAAACTGAATTTACATACATTATCTATTATAACATCTTTTACTTATAACACTTAGGGTTAAACCAACAGGTGAGATTTATGTTTGATACCTTTAAGTATCAACATATTTTAGGGCATAATAATATCAGGTTTGAGTTTTTTTTGTTAATACTAATCCTCAAAGGATTTTTGGTCTCATGGAAAAATAGAGGCCTTTGGCCAATTATGCACTTTTCTGCTCTGTGCTGTTATTAAAAATTCTAATGAGAAAAATTCAATAATGATATTCCTACCAGCGAATCGAAACCTGAAACTCACTATCTGCAGCAAATATATACTCAAATTCCAATAAGTACTGGCTCAATATCATTAGCAAAACTAATAATAATTTACCAAAAGCAAAATGGGGCGTAATAACATAACTGATAATTTACTAGCTTTAAACTTTCGCGTTCCATGATATAATATTATTCACGTGTTTACGGGAATTAACGCGATCACGAAAAGGTATTACATACCTCTGAATTGCCTGACATTTAGACCAGGCTGCACTGGCCGTGGTCACAGGCTGACTGGCTCAGCGGTGCACGCCCTCCGTCGACATCATACGTCGATATCATATGTTAAGTTAGTTAGTACACAGCCATAAGTTGCAAGTAATTTTTCCATATCTCGGAAACTATACTTTTTTTCTGGATGAAAGGTGTTCTAGGTCTATTTCTGTATCTTTGGTAACGTGTATCCAAATTTCATGATCATCGGGTGGACGGTTCGACAGCGTATAAAATACGAACAAACTCACATTGATTTTTATATATTAGCATACAATTCATAATAGTACAGGTACAGAAGTCTCACTCCGCAAAATCATTTAAATAAATAGCGACTCTTGTTCCGAAACAATAAAGTTGCAATTCAGGTGGCACAGCGCTAATTACCTACAGTTATATTCACCAAGAAGTTGCCTCTATTTCTATCCGCGTAATTCTTATCTGTTCTGTCGACGCTGCGACGGTAAGGTTGTCTTTTTTCTAAATAATTAATTAATCTGGGTATTTAATTATCAATAAGTTATGCCTAAAACTCTATTCTTGTGAGTAAATAAACCTTGGCTAGGTACTAATTAACTCGATAGTCTAGATATGAACAGATGGCACGTTGTAGCGCGTGGCTGAGCATCGAACTAACATGCTCGCCGGCCGGCGCGCGGCAACCCGCTGAATTTTTGGGACGATTAGCCGAACCCGGCGCGTACTTGTAGTTTTATACCTGAAGTGCGGAGTGGACTTGGATGTTAGACTAAATATTATACTAATCAGTATAATTCACACCACAAATTGATGTGTTAAACATTTCTCGCCAACCAGAACGCCGCCGTATTTGAGGCCGCATGTCCATCTTAAAGCCAGTGTTTATTCTGCAAATTTCTCTTCTTTATCTGGGGTAATTTAATGGCGTCTGGGTTTACTTTTGTGCATAGTAAAGTTCTCCAATACTTTTTGGTGTGGTCTGTGATTGATGCGTCATTTTCTTGGATTCATTTGATTCTGCATGATTGGCTTTGGTATTGTTTACAGGTGATTTAATTCTAAAATTGTATATAGTGTAGGATGTTTTCATTTATATTTCATTTTGGTAAGTTTGTTTCTTTTATATTATTTTTTTTCTTTTAATTACAAAATATACTGTCAAAAGGACTTTTTGCAGTTTGCCAAAATATTAAAATATCTTTGAAATCAAATAATTAAAATACAAGCTCGTGCTTTTTCTTTTTTCTTCTTCTTGACTGGATAGTTCTTCAATTCTTTTGAGAACTCACGTTTTCATACCCGAAAAATACAAAAAATCAGGAAACGGAAAATAAAAGTGTTTTACGGTTACGATTTTTTAAATTTTTGTATAGAATGTAATTTTGATATACTACTCACTAGTTAAAACTATGTGTTTAACATTCAAATTTTGAAAATTGTAGGGTATTTTACTTCATATTTACGCCTGAGCATTCGAAAATCGAACACGAGCTATAAAAAGCGTTTCTATATAAAACGATGACGTGTCAATACATCGAATGTTGCCAGTTTATTTTTAAAAAGCTTCCGAACGAATGACTCCTTATTCATCACATATTTATTAAAAAAAACTTATCTACAACACTTGTCTGTCACATACTGGAGTTGTCCATAATGCTCTTTACTTACCATACATGTTATCCAGGCTTGGGAAGTGGACACTTGCCGTGGCCACTACAACAACGTGTCATGCGTGTTGTTCCACGCTCGTCACGAGCTCATCCTGTCCAACGGCGAGGATAGATTCATAAGAGTGTGGGACTTGACCAAGAGAACCTGCTTGCACTCGTTCAAGAGGGAAGATGAGAGGTACGTGTTTCGATGATACAGTATATTTACGATCATTCAAACGTGGAATAGTTACTTCTATATTCAATTGAAAAATTACGGATGTCGCCTTGTTATATCAAATGGCATGCAGACCTCAAACCCTTTTTGTTTTTTTTTTACCATCAGAGTTAAAAAAAGTGCCAAATAGGTGCCTTCCCAATTGGACTGTGTTCGAATTTAGGAGATCTTAAATTTTCATTTGCTTATCCAGCCTTACTGTAAAAAATCAAAATGTCGCCTTAATCGTGTTTCAACTGGCAGTGAAGCGCAAATATTAAGTAGATTGCCCATAATTATGATTATGCGAATATTTGTGGCCAGTTGAAGTCCCTGTTGTAATGGCTTTTTCAATCACAGGATCCGTCCTGACCCGTATGTCGTTCTAATAAGATAACAAAAGATATTTTATTATTTTCCTCTTAAAAAGATAGTATTATTCCTAGGTATTTTTAAAATAAATAGTTTATGAAATAGATTTATAGTTCTTGAACGGCTTTTTAAGGATAGACTTTAAGCTTTCCATCGTTGTGAAAGGATCAGATTTTGTGACCAGGATTACTCATGGACGCGCCGGACTTATAATGACTCAGATGATAGAAGGATATGCTTCTTTCACCCGTTTATAAACAAAGAAAGTATACTAAAATGTCGTTCCAGGTACTGGGTACTAGCAGCGCACCCAACCCTGAACCTGTTCGCAGCTGGTCACGACGCTGGCATGATACTGTTCAAGCTGCAGCGGGAGCGCCCCGCCTACGCCGTACATAATAACATGCTCTTCTACATTAAGGACAAGTAATATGTATTTTTTTTTTATTGTGAAGTAGAATAGGCGTTTGCCTTAGGTGTTTATTTATGGCTTGCGATCCTCTTGCTAGCGACAGTTGAAAATAGCCCATAGCACTCGGCGGTAATGCAGCTTCCTATTAGTGAAGGACTTTTCAAAATCGGATCAGTAGTTTCAGAGATAACTTCCTACATCCAAACTCAATCTTTATCTCTTTATAATATATATTAATATAGACTAATCTATGAGTAAGGCAATATTCTATAGGAAAGGCAAACGAATAAAACACCCTACGTCTGTAGTATAGTGTGTGGGATTCGAATCCAAAAAAGTGGTGTCATGTCGTTGTAACTCTATTGTTATCGGCTTTCCTAAGCGAAATTTGCAGTAAATAAAAATATTTAAAACTATAAAACACGCTTAAATAGCGAACCGAATTAAAAAGTTAAACTGTCCATCTCCTGGCTTTATCACCAGACCATTGTCACCAAGCCCAATCAATTGGAATCGTCAAAACAAATCATATGAGCCCCAAATCGAGGGGTTTATTTGTAGCCACTGAAGAGTTCCACTAACCAATTTCTGGCTCCATCAGATCAGCTCCAAGATGCCAAATTATAGTAATGTCACCCAAACTTCATATACCTTCAAAGGTCATTTCGATTAGACAATTATTTATTTATTGGTTTACGTACGATTGTTACACTTACACACATGTTCATAATATAAATATACGTGCTAACATACTATCTTAGCACACAAAATACAATGGCAAACACAACATTCACAGATTTACAGATTTAAAAAAATATATAGCTATCAGGTTTGATATCTGCTTAATTAAATATACGCATGCAACTATTTTAATGGCAACTATACAAAAGAGATGTAAAATATTAATAATTAGTTAGTGATTTGATGGACTTGGTACTTGGACACATCTTAATGTGTCCAAGTACCAAGTCCATCAAGTCTACAAAGTCTGGGGATTGGAGAATTACAATTAGAATTAGGTTAAAATTGACTTCCAAGATTAGTTTACATAGTAAGTTAGGGATTGTCCATTAATCACGTGATGCAAGAAGGGGGGGGGGGGAAGTCACGAAATATCAGGGGGGGTGTAGTGAAATATCACGTGTATTAATTTTTCGTAGAACACGCTATTATATTTGTATTTAAATACAATAATCTGAAAATATTTAATATATTTTAAACAAAAAAAATACACGTGATTTTGGCTGGGAAGGGGGGGGGGTTAGTTTAAAACCTCACCACGTATTACCAGGAGGGGGGGTTAAAAAGTTGCTCAAAAAACATCACGTGATTAATGGACGACATCTTAGTTACAAGGACGACATATTACTAACTACTTATAGTTAGTAATATATCGTCCTAGTAGGCTATAGCACATTGCAAGGTTAAGTTCGGAGAGCACGTTAAGCCGTCGGTCTCGATTGCCATACGAACGTCTGTGGCATTCGTTACGGGTAGTTGGAGCCTTAAGAAAAAGTCCGACAACCTGGTCTTACTATAGAACTTCGATATCGCTTAGTACTTGGGTTGTGCAGGTCCAATGGTAGTCGCTTCACGTAAAAATCAAAGTTCGGCCGTATCGTAGTTACACTGAAAGCCGACCCCAACTTAGTTGGGAAAAGGCTCAGAGGAAAAAAAAAATCATGCATTTTATTCATTCTTACGTGTTTGAGTAAATAATTTTGTTTTAGATTTTCCTTATGTGTAAAATATCTCTTAATTTCTAATTAAAACCTAAACTTCTATTGTGTGATTTCAGACAACTTCGCAAGTTGGATATGACTACCAATCGAGTGACACCCGTTATGCAGATCAAAGGCGGCGGCAGGAACCAGCCATACAGGTATATTTAACTACAAGTTAATTATTTGTATTTAACTTGTAATAAAAAGTGTTAGCTCTTCTAGCTATTTAGGTAGGTAGGGTTTTCTTCAATGAATTCCTTTATTTTATTTTAACTGTTTAAATGCGTGCTAAATGCACGCATTTAAATAGGTATAGCAATAGGTTGTACAGATAAAATTCAGAAGGCAAGTAATGGCCGCCGAATTTAAATTAGGAATGAATTGAACAAAATATAAGGAGAGGTATTTCGTGTTGTTACGTTCACTCGTATGTACAATCGCGCTCAGTTCCTAGATGGCCCTAGACGTTTTTAATAAAAAGTAAGGCCTCTTCATAATTGAAGATGGTTATTTGCTTGTCACTTACATAGTTACGGTGCTAATTGAATATTTAATCAAGAGTGCAATTATGAAGACTTTTTTAAATATCGACATTATACGTTTGTGAAAACAATGAATAAATATCGTTTTATAACTGGTATTTTTAAACTGATTTTAAAGAACTTCTCTATTCTATATTGTGATGATAAAATTATAAAAAAATGGATAACAGATAATACCGTATCTGCCTGTGTCGATCTATAACCACCCGTTTCCAAATGGTTGACTCGATAGTTGTTCGTTTACACACAGACGATCCATGCCGCGTTCCAATAAACAAACAACGAAATTTTACCGTCCGTAAGCAAAACGAATCGTTTCTTGTTTATTGGAACGCGGCACACGTCAACCATTTGGAAACGGGCGGCTTTCATTGGAGGTGTTTTCCAAATATGTTAATTCACTCGTATTATTTATAACCCCATGAACCGTAAAATATAATTTGTCCTCGCAGTATGTCTCTGAACCACGCCGAATGGTGCGTGCTGGTGAACTGGCGAGTGGGCGACAACAGTTCGTACGAGCTGTACTCGGCGCCCAAGGACGCCAGCGACGCGCCCGCCGCCGAGCCCGCGCGCGGCTCCGGCACCACCGCCGTGTGGGTGGCCAGGAACAGGTTCGCCTCCTTGGAGAAAAATAATCAGGTCAGCATTTTCACCCTAGAGAATAATGGAATAACTTAGGGCGCATATTCATTGGAGCGAAAACGAGCAAAGAGAAGAAACAGTTAAGAAATGAGCAATCGCATTCGTTGAAACCTACTCCTCATTCCCGTTAACATAATCTGTCCAATTGCAGGCTAGTATAATATTAAGGTAGTTTCTTATGGTAAAAAACAATTATATTTCATATTTTGAAAAATTTATTTTGTTATTATTTTTTAAATATTAAACCAATATTAAGTAAATTATTTGACGATAGCAAGTATGACGTCACTTGTTCTACAATTGTCCAATGCATTTTATTAAAAAAAATATGTATTACTAATGATGGTCACAATTCGTGTGAACCATACTTTTCATGAAGTTTCTTCACAAGTGCACTACAGTGTTTTGTGTGTCCTACAGTTGGTGATAAAGAATTTGAAGAATGAAGTATCTAAGAAGATATCGACGCCGACTTGTGAAGAAATCATGTACGCGGGCACTGGCATGCTCCTGCTCCGTGAGCCGGACTGTGTGCAGCTGTTGGATGTCCAGCAAAAACGGACCGTCGCTTCTGTAAGTATACATTTTACAGAACTTTGAATTTAGAAGATTGACATTAACCAGTGCCGTAACCGGATAACGGATTCAAATCCCTATTCCCATATATAAACAAAGGATTAATTGTGATGTTTAGAAAATAAAACAACGTTTTTTTTTAATTTAAACAACTTTAATAAACATAATGACTTTTAACTGGCCTGTTGGTCTAGTGATTAGTAATCCTGACTGCTGAGCCAGAGGTCGTGGGTTCGATTCCACACAAGACAAATCAATTGTGTGATGGGCATGATCATTTTGTTCTGTGTCTGGGTGTAATTTATCCATAGTATATATGTTTTTAGAAATATATAAGTATGTTTATCAACAGTCTGGTTACTATAGTAGTTATTTTTTTTAAATAGAAGATATTTTTTGTGTTAAATAAGGAATAAGCTATGTAATAAAAGCAGTTCCGAACACTTGTCAACATTCCTATTAAAGAGAAATTTACTGTACCTAATTCCTTTTTAAACTAGTCAGTAAAAATTATCATCAATTGCAGGTGAAGATTGCGAAATGCCGTTACGCTATCTGGAACGCGGACATGTCTCTAGTGGCTCTGTTAGGCAAGCATAGCGTGACACTGTGCACCAAGAAACTGGAACAGCTGTGTTGTGTGACCGAAGGGGCGAGGGTCAAGTCTGGCGCCTTCGACGACTCCACCCCACAGCCTGTGTTTATATACACCACCGCAAATCATATCAAATACTGTTGTAAGGATGGGTAAGTTGAAAATTTGACGTACATATTCATAAATAGAATCTAACCTGCGAGAGAATGAGATAGAATACAAGTATACAGTGTTTCCTATAATCTTTGTCTTTGCGCCTGCGTACTACTAAGCTTTCAGAAAATGCATCATAGTCAACGTATCATTCACGTGTATCATTTTTCGTTTCGTTGGTTAATTATTTTATGTTAATTATGTAACACACTTGTGTAAATTTGAAGTTTCACTTCTGCCGTATGTGAATTGCACACACACTTTTTTTTTACAGCTAATAAAATATCGTTTCAATTGTAAATCAGTGACTTAATTAATAATAGTAAGACAAGTAGTGTACAAAACGTTTCTTTTTTTTTTTCAAAAACCATTATGACGCTCTCAATTTGAATGTTTATAATTTATGTTACGCTATATCGTCGCCAATTGTGAGGTTATATTTCAAGAGAGATCCAATAAAATAAAAATGCTACTTAGGGTGCTAAAATACCCAATGAAAGTTTCTATAATCGCTACCACAATTGTAGCAAAATAGCTAACTAAGGTTTCATATGGCATGATTGTAGTGTCAGTGTTCTTTTTTTAACAGATAATTAATAATTTGTTCCGCAGTGACTTCGGTATAATCCGCACGTTGGACGTGCCGGTGTACGCAGTGAAGGTCCTGTCCAGCGAGAGCGGCGCTCGGGTTGTGTGTCTCGACAGGGATTGCAAACCTAAAGTGTTGAACATCGACCCGACTGAGTACAGGTAATGTAATACACACTAAAAACATTATAAGTTAAAAAAAATAAAAAATACCTGAATTTTTTTGTGAAAAATAGATGACTCTGGATGACGAGGGATTCCTGTTGTGATTCTTTTTAAAGTGAAAACTTCTTTAGGCACGTTTGTGCACTTTTGCTAAGGGGAAAAAGCACTGAACTCGTGACCGTCACGCTAATAATACATATATAGATCCACTAGAGGGCGCTAATCGAAACATCGAGTTCTGTCAACTCCTTATTAATTAATGTCACCAACCTGCTAATGTGACGTTTTAAGTTCATCGTTTCGTTTAAGTTTTCACTTCTGTCAACAGTCCCATGACTGCCTATTTTTTTTATTTGTTGGCGTGTGTATTAACAACTTAAAAACAAAGTACACCCAGTTTCTGATTACTTATCTGCGAACAAAAAAGTACGTACGTAAGGAACGAAACCTACAACGTCTAACTTGATCGGTGTTTGCTGTTATCATTAACAGACAATGTTATTAATATAATAAATGTAAAATCTTTGTATTAAAGATATCATGTTTAATTGAAATGTTATTTTTTATTTGAATTTCGAACGACATTAAAATATTTGAAACTTAAAAGTTCGATAGTTTAGGCAACAGGCAATCAGTTCATAAATTTCGAAATGTAATTTTATAATAAATTTCAACGTTTTAAATTTTCATATCTGGTTTATAAATATGTGAAACGCAAGCCGCCATGCCATAACGTCATCCTGTCAGTAAATTGTGAATTTGGTTGTAAATTTTCCAATATTTTATTCTTCTCGTGTAATTTAATTAACAGTTTACCATAGACAACCGTTTTTGTAAGGGCATAAAGTCAATCTACCCACAAACCTACCCAGGATAACCACTTTTTTTTAACGTCACTTAAGAAATAAATACTTTTTTTTTCTTTATTTCTTTCATGATAGGATTTTGTTTGCCATAAATACCGTTTTTTTTTTTTGCCAAATTACGGAACGTATAAACATCGATATAGGATGTATTTATTCTATCTCCATCACCAATCATAAGAATAGTAACTTATTTTAAATTTGCATAATTGCATTGCTTTTCGTTTCTACTGTTTCCACATGACGTCATGACGAAAGAGCAACATGGCGGTCTAGCGTTTTCATCAATTTACGCGCGAGAATTTTAAATGCAATTGAAACGCATTTTAATACCAGTTTTCGATTGAATAACATTTTAGTAAATTTTCGTGTTGTTTACTGTTGCTCTAGGATCAAATTAACACACTTTTTAAAAAAGAGTAATACCTATTGACATCTTTGTTGATATCCAATGCTATTGAACATTCAATAGAAATTAAACAAAATACATCTACTTTCCACTAAAAAGCACATTGAAATCGGTGATACTTTTTTTAAAAGATAATTATTAAATATATGGATGTTGTAGATTGTTCTCCTTTTACAGGTTCAAGCTAGCGCTGGTGACTCGTCAGTACGACCAGGTGCTGCACATGGTTCGTACCGCTAAGCTAGTGGGTCAGAGCATCATCGCTTATCTCCAAGAGAAAGGTAATTTAAAAATATAACCACGTTGGTTGGCAATACATAAGTGACGTCACTGATGTTGTAACTTGTCACTGATTTTCTTTTACAACAGTCTAACTATGAATTAGTTAGACTGTTGTAAAAGAAAATCGATAAGGATTACTTATTTATTAAAAACTGTTCACTGTTATTCACGTGTGAATTTCGGGGATATCCGACCAGTTTGGTTTTTCGACGTCGGCTCTTTATCAAGGGGTGAAGCCACCTGTTGCGTCGGTGACAGGCGCCACACTTAGTACTCATATCATTCTTTTTTTAGAACAAAGTTTTTTATCGCACGTTACACTTCAGACGCTCGGCGGATGAGGGCTAGACAAAAAAAAAAAGTTTAGCAGAACGAAACATGCTGCAAGCATATTTTATTATTGACTCCATTTGTGGATTCTGCGCGATAATACTTTAATTTGATGTTGGTTGTAAAATAATTATCAATATATTAGTTCCGGCAACTTTTATAGATGACGCAATTCTAATTTCGAGTTTTTACAATATTTGCTATATTTTGATACAATTTATTCAATTCATTAAATGTATTTATATATAGCGAAAGCAACATCGTTCCAACTCCACACCTTTTTTTTTTAAGTGTCATGGATTTTGTGTCCTATCAACAATACTACTATTAGGTATACTTTGTCCGTTCATATAAATCCATAAGTAGTCAATTAGTGATGACCAAAAGTGTCAAATCGACTAAAAATAACAATCGATTTTATTTAAGTGGCACGGTGTCACTTAAATAAAAATGCAAACTACGTGCATGACTTGCAAATTACGCGCTGGCAGTTGATTGACAATTATTTTTCCATACCAGCGCAGTAGACCACTTCATTGTACTATCTATATCGACTGAATAAAATGATTATATCAAGCGAATTTAGTTAGTAATTATCATGCTGCATGATAAGACTCTCAATAGGTCCTTCATGCAGCATAATGATTCGGCATGTCATGCCGTATTATTGCCTAGGGTCCGCTTTAAATAATTGACTTTTGGAGTATGATTTCTTAATTAAATGAAATAAAAGAGTACAAATGATTCAAATGTTCCAGGTTCCAGAAAACTTTTTTATTGTATTTCGAATACCATAATTCTACGAACCCTTTGTACAGGCTACCCTGAAGTGGCGCTACACTTCGTGAAGGATGCTCGCACTCGCCTGGCCTTGGCCCTGCAGTGCGGGAACATCGACGTGGCGCTGGAAGCCGCTAAGAGTTTGGACGAACCAGCCGCTTGGGACAAACTGGCTCAGGCTGCTTTGGCTACTGGTAATCATCAGGTATGTTTGACAAAAGCTCTCATAATATCCTACTAAGTTTATATGATCATTTTGGTAAAATCTATTTTTTCACTTCCAGATAGTAGAAATGTGTTACCAACGCACAAAGAATTTCGATAAGCTTTCCTTCCTCTACTTGATCACGGGCAACTTGGACAAGCTGCGGAAGATGATGAAGATCGCAGAGATCCGCAAGGATGTGTCAGCCCAGTTCCAGGGCGCCTTGCTCTTAGGTGATATTAAGGAGAACATACGACTATTGAAAAACGCTGGACAGGTAATTGGTACATAAATATGCTGAGCGGTGTGCACTAACAGCCAAAAAAATAAGTAATTTTATCGAAAATTCTTTGAAACACGTGATTTCGTCTCGATATACAGGTTGATTTTTACTTTCTCTGAATGATTTTGATTTACTGCCAATATGAAAGAGTCAAGGCTTACTTTCTTTGAATGATCTTGATTTGCTACCGATACGAAAGAGTCAGGCCAATGGTTAAAATAACTAAACGCATAAATAATGCTAAAAGCGAGTATATGCTAGCTATAAAACATTATTTGGATCTTCAAAATCTTGCAGGACTAATTTTGAAATTAGGTTTTTAAAATCTTAGAATTACTCTTTCAAGGCTGCTATGAGTTCATATATTTTTCGGGAACGGATGTATAAATAGATTATAATGACAAGCGTTCATTTTCATTATTATTATTATGCGTCGAAGGTAGGTTCTGACTGTTTCTCACTTATTTTTATTGATAACATCGATGCTCGTCAATAGCTACTAAACAAAATAAAAAAAAAAATCGGCTGACAACGGTTGTCTTTGCTTTTTACATAATAATAAACTCGTAATTTCAGTTGTCCCTGGCGTACTTGACGGCTATCAACCACAAACAACTAGAGGAAGCGGAGCAGCTGAAGTCAATGCTGGAAGCGGCCGAGCTGCCGATCCCCGAGGCCAACCCCGACGCGGAGCTGATCCGGCCCCCGCTGCCCGTGCACGTCGCTCAGCCCAACTGGCCCCTGCTGGCTGTCTCCAAGTAAGTATTCATATATGTTTCTAGGTATAGGCATAGAATACATATTAGCACAGGTACGGAAGACTCACTCCGCAAAATCAATTACATAAATAGCGACTCTTGCTTCAACAAAATAAAGTGCGATTCAGGTTGCACAGCGCAACGGTTATATTTGCCTATCTTTCTATTGCGTCTTACCTCTTATGATCATGTTAGGGTTGTCTTCTTTGAAAGAATAATTAATCTGAATATTTAATTACTAATTATGTGCTTATTACTATACTTCTGTGAACAAGTGACGTTTCAAATAAACCTAGGTTGTAGATCAGAAA